>VWYI01043640.1:3616-119100 GCA_013399455.1 Anthoscopus minutus | reverse complement strand
TTTGTTGGCGGCCGCCGGGACAGCGCTTCCCCCGGGCGGGGCAGCCGGGAGCCGGGCGGGCGGCTCCGCGCGGCCTGCGGGGAGTGCGCGGCGGGGAGCGAGCGCGGAAAGGGCGGAGAGCGTTACCGCGCGGGGTTTAACGCGGGTTGGGGCGGTACTGGAGTCGCTCTGGTGTTTCCATAGCAATCTGTTCGAAATTTTCTGGTGTTTATTGTGTTTAATCTCCCTGTGTTACCGTTGTAGTGGCTGTAGTTTTGCAGTTCACGAAGGAGAGCATGCCTTGATGATTCCATATGGAAATAATCGCATTATAGCTTGTGTTGCCTGCAAGGCAGGGAGTTAGTGCACACAGAAACTGTGGTCCAAAGCAGTCCAAAGTCTATTGCAATCTCTTTTTTCTTTTTGTCGTGTCAGTGGGAAGGGGTTGCCTTTCTGTTAAGTTGTATAGGAAAATCAAGAGCTAAAAAAGGTTAGCATGAAGCTAATGTGTTTGAAGAAAAAGCAGTTAAAATCTTGAAGAACATGATGCAAACTTGCGTTTGAGTTTTCCAGCAAGATAGGAAAAGTATCTCCCTTTTCACTAAGTGACAAATTCTAGGCTGGATTCAATGTGAAGTGCCTTCCCCCATTGGGCTTAGTTCTTCCCCTGTAGAAACTCACCCTCTCCTTCCATGCCCCTCTCTTACCACAATGCAATAGTCATTGTGCCAAAGTGTTGCCAGTTTCCCATATCTGATATTCCATGCTTTTCTGTCTTGCATTGTATTACTCAGATTCTTACAAAATGACCTGAATGTATAAGTTCCAGAATTTAGGACTCCTGTAAAGGGAAGATTAGCTGGTGGCTGAATTGGCGTGGAGTCCCCTGGAGGGCTACACTTCAGTTTCTGCTGCAGCTTCTTGTCTGGAGCATGTCTGCTCAGAAAGCAGCATTGCCTCAGTGAGTTGCTGGGTCTAAAAGCTGTTCTCTGAAGTGTGGTCTGGGAGTTGTCTTGGAGATCTTTGTCTTATGTGAGATTCTGGATGAGATTTGGACTTTCCTGGAGGTGCTTACATCTGTGAATTCAAGCTTTAACTGGACACCTTGTTTCCTTTCTCTGTATGGACAAGCTGAGGTGGGTAGAATTACAGTGTGCGATAGTTCTGGGTGCTGACTGGGTTTGTGAAAACAGACTGGCCGTGTCTCTGGGACCCCACATCATTCATTCTCTTTGAAACTATCTGGGTGGCTCTGACTACTGGGAACTAACAGAGTTTTCCCTTTGCAGAGTTCAGTGCAGATCACATTTGAAGAGGGCCCTCAGTTACCACAAGCCACAAATATAAGTTGTGTAACATGCAAGGGACAGTCGGACCACAGCATGGTAAGGCTTTGCTGTTCTGAATGCACAGTGTGGTGTTTCTCCATGGATGGTGTGTTCTGCAGAGACTGCTGAGGCTTTTGTGATGGAGATGGTGGAGCCAGGGAGGTTTTGGGTGAGGTCTGTTTGCAGGAGTTTGAGGCCTGTCTCCTGTTCTGAGGCTCTGGGGCTGTGCAGCGGTGAGCTCTGAGGGAAGATGTGTTGGTGGAGCTGGGGTTTATGAATGCTGGACCCAAACATCAGGGTCCTGCTGTGGAGAGCAGAAGAGAGCTCTTGTCACAGTACAGTCTGAAGTGGCAGATTTGCAGTGTGGAACTTTGTGAGAATAACACAGCTGCCTCTTGCTGGGATATAAATTCATCGTTTCCTTTTCTTTCTAGGTGTTGTGCTGCCATCTGTCAGCTGAAGCTGTGAAATTCCCTGTCTCTGTTACTCAGCAGTCCCCAGTTGCTGTTTCTGTGGACACGTATCATGTCACTCTGGCTGTGCTGCAGGCTCAGGTAAGGGTTATAAGAGGTTAGACATTGACCTTACTCCTCCATCTAGTCCCACACTGATCAAGGAAGGAGGACCTGCTGCAAATAAGGGCCTCGTTGGGCTGGAAGAAGCAGTGTGTGGTCACTAACATTTGGTGAGGTGGCAAATTCCCCATCTGCATGCTGAGTCTTGTTTTCTGAATCTTCATCTGCAGGTTTTGGCTATGAAACATAGGTGTTAGAAATTCCAGAGAGTTTTGAGACATGGCAGCACTCTATACTGGCTTTTAAGTGGGTTTTTAGGGAGAGGTCCAGAAAATTCAGTTCCTCTTGTGGCATAATGGAAGGGGAAAGATATGTCCTGTGGGTATATAGAAATGTCCTGGTAGTGGATGTGAGAGAGAAATCTATGGTGAGGAGTAGTTTGCTTGTCAGTTCCCCTCATTACATTCACAAGAGCATGATAGAACTTCTTCTGTGTGTTGGATATCAGAGATGCTTCTACCAGCAAAGAAGTTTTGAATTCACAGTTGGTGGTAACTCCATAGTTACTTTCTGGCTGGATTTGATTCTCTGGAATGTGGTTTTGTTTCCATTATGATGAAGGACATGACGCTGGAGATGGTTCCTTGCTCAGAGGCAGTGTGCTCATATGT
Source organism: Anthoscopus minutus (assembly GCA_013399455.1). NCBI lineage: Eukaryota > Metazoa > Chordata > Aves > Passeriformes > Paridae > Anthoscopus > Anthoscopus minutus. Next base: position 116,607 of record VWYI01043640.1, on the reverse strand, counting down.
GCACCAAAAAAAAAAAATAGAAAAAATGGACACAGCAAAATTAGGAGTCATTCAGCAGTAGCAGAAGCCAATCTCATGCTATTGCAGGCAGTTTGAAGCTTCTTCTGGAACCCTTTTGCTATCAGAAGCTTTATTACAATTTTCAGCCTACTTTTATCAGGTCATTCCAGTTTGATTTTGTACCTCTCTTCTGTAGTCATCTCCTCCAGAGAGCTCCTCTCTCTCTTTAGCATATAGGTGCCTGCTGCCTATCTATGGGCAGCTGCATTTGCTTTTCATTTCTGAAATGTCCCCTTTTTCATCTCATCCAGTTGCTCCCCTACTCACTGACATTTTCTAGGTCTCCTTGTCTGCATCTGGTGAAGTTTTGGGTTGATTGTTTGTGTAAGGACTTGCATGTGGTATTCTCACTGAGGTCTTGCTGCTGCTCACCTATGAAATGCTGGTTAGATTACCACCTGTGTTTGCCTGCCTGTGTTTTGGAATACAAGTACTGTGTTCCCAGTTGTGCCCTGTCTATTCTGCACACCTCTTGCTGGTTACTTACGTGGCCACTGTGTCTCATATCTGTTGCTTTTGTCTGATGACCTTCTGTGTTGTTGGTAATTGTGAACCTGGCAATTGAGAGCTGTGTTAAATTTCATTACCCAGTTTTTACTAGAGCTCTCAGGTCAGTTCAGTTCCTGTGTGGTTCTGCCTCTCTCTGTCACATTAATGATGCTTTTATGGATATGTGGGTGTGCAACTTTTTAACTTCAGCTTAGCTACAGGGTGGTGTACAGTCTGGTTTGTTGTTGCAGACTAATGGTGACACAGATGGGTCTTTAGCCTGAGGATCATCTCCTAGAGATGCATTGCTAACTTGTTGCTGCTTACATTTGGCAATAGCTAATTAATGTAGCTCAGTAAATATCCTGTGTGTTGGTGCCCAGTTTGGGCACTTTTGGATTGTCCTGCAGGCTTTTTCTTCAGTAAAAGAAATAACAGATCATTTTTTCCTCTGGTGGTGCCTGGGCATCCAACAGCAGAGAGGAAGCCATATCTCCCTGAGGGCATTGAGGCTTCTGCAGCTGCTTCATCCTCTAGGCCTGGAAGCATTTCTGTTCTTATGTTCTGGATTTTTGCTGTTGCACTGGTGTGAGGGTCTTTCAATTGCTGAATTTGAAATGGGGAAAAAAATCACCTAGTGTAAACAGAAACTGTTTCTGACTGTGGATATTTCTTTTGGGCTAGGTGGAGATCCACTTGGAGGAGATACAGAATGAGGGTCTCCTCGTGTCGTGGACATTCAAAGACAGACCTGACTTGGACCTTTTGGTTCTTCCACGACTTGAGCTTCCTGAGGTGAGTGGCTAACAGTGGGAGGCTGACTGTGAGTGGAGCAAGGGAGGAAGGAGCAGAAACAGCTAGAAGGCAGGCTGCTGTGGAGGAGAAGGGTTGGCAGCTGCCTGCCATGACTCTTTAAGGCAGTGGAGGGGATTCTTTCATCCTGGAACCAATACTAGATCAGCTGTGTCAAAGCAGCATCCTCAAGAGGGCTGAAGTGGTACCTGTATCTGTTGAAGGCTTTCTGTGTAGGTTCCTCTTGCTGTTGCCAGATGCAGAGCTGCAAAATGAGCTGGGTTGCTGCTCTTCTTTTGTAGGAGCTGGTATTTGTTTTGTTGTTACTGTGTTGGCTTGGTGGTTTTTTTTTGTTAAGTTTGGTTGGGATTTTTTGAAGGGATTAATTAAGATTTAAGAGATTAATATGGGGAATCCCTGAGTTAGAGGTTTAATGAACAGAATGTGGACGTGCTTGCACTTCTGTGATCCAAACAGGTTGGTTGATTTGTTGTTTTATTGGCACTTTGTCACTTTATCCCGAGTAGACAGAGGAATTTGGCTGTTTCCCCAAAAGTGTGGTGGCACCATCTCCTGAGGTGGTGAGCAGGTGACAAACTACAAAAGCTGTATTGTAAAAGTTTGCACTAGATAAACTGCACAAGTAAAGGCTAAGTTTGTCTCATTTTGAAAGCTTGTGTTTGCCTGCTGCTGCTGCACAGAAGCTTTAAGCACTGAGGAGGATGAGTATGGAATATGGGAAGAGTTTCTGGGAGGTTATTACTGGCAGAATGACTGTGCAGCATATTAGAGGCTTGAGAAACATATCCTTTTTTTTATGGCTTCCTTGCATTTCTCTTGATTTACTGTGAGAAGGATGAAGGGAGAGCAGATCTGTCCACCATAAAGGATCTGATTGAAGACACCATTGTCAGCACGAGGCCAGCCATGATGGTGAATCTGACGGCCTGCACTGCTGGAGCCAGTGTGGTAAGTCACTCTTCTCATGTCACTCTTGTGCCTCAGACACAGGCCCCAAGACACTTCTGAGGGCTGAGGCTCAGGCAGGAATCCAAGGGTTGAGTTTCACTTCTGGGTGACAGCCAAATCCTGGCCTGCACTGTCACAGGAGTTAGGGTACTGTGACATTGTGCATAGGGATAATTAGAAATTGCTCCCAAGGGCAACTCCTTCCACCTTTTTTGTCGAATGCTGGTTGTCAGCCATGTACTTGTGGAGCTGGCCTGGCTGAGGTACATCTCTCTTTTGGCAGCTGCCCTTGCTCTGATCACCAAGGCTCTGTTCAGGGCAGCCTTTGCAGGCATGGAGTGGCCCATGGTTTGTCATCATCAATTGACCATCTGGTAGCCAGCAAGCTTGTTCTTGCCTGTCTCCTTTTCTGTCTGCCTTAAACTTCTCATCTGAAATAACACAAGGGCCCACTGGAGGTCAAAAGCTTTGGAAACCTGCAGCATCTCCTGGTGGCTTTGTGGGTATTCCCCTGTGTTGCTGTGAGGAGCTGCTTACTGGGTTCAAGGACGATGTGTCTTGCTGCTGTCTGCTGGCAGGTACAGGTATCAATCCTTCTCTTGTCTTTCCTCAGGTACCCAGCAGTAAATTGACTCGAGAGTCCCTGTCTGGAGCAGCAGCAGCCCCTCCAGGCTCTAAGCTGCTGCTCCGGAATCTTCGAGTGCTGAACTTGGGCTGCCAGGGGAAGGGAGGTGAGCGTGGAAACTTTGCTGATCCACGGGGCAGGTGTGCAGGGGGGGAGATTGGAGCCAGTGGATGTTTTGGCTGGGTTTGAATGGAGAAGGGGCGTGTGCCTGAGGAACCACTGCCTCTTATTGATGAGTGCACGTGTGCCCTGTGTCTCTCTGTTGCAGGAGCTGGGGAGATACGCTGTGTGGCAGAGCTGGACAGCCCTCCACAGCAGAAGTGGACGAGGCCCATGACAGGTGCTGCAGGAGAGATGGAGTGGAATGATGAGTTCTTTCTGTAAGTGTCTGCTCTCCTGGCTGGCACAGTGTGGGTGGACAGGCACAATCTCTGGGTGTCATTACCGTGCTGCAGTAACTGGTGTGCGTGGTGCAGAGGTGAAGTCTGCACCACAGGGCAGTGTTTGTTTGTGACGTCCCTGTGCTGGGCTGCTGATTCCAGCATTTGGCTTACATGTTTCAGCTTGCTTAAATATTTCTCCCTTCTCTGGACACTCTGTTTTAACTGGGTGGGCAGAAATGCCTGTTGGAGGCACAGCAGGTGCAATAGGGCTAAACAGCCTTCCAGAGGGATTGCCATCCCAACTTCCACTGGCAGCCCACACAGCTCTGCAGGGTACACAAAGAGAGTTCTCATCTGTGTGGTTTAGTGCTTCAGTCATGCTCTCCATGGTAGTGGATGCTACTGAAACTTTGGAGAGGGTGATGAGGGGTGTGAGATTTGAGGGAGAGAAGATACAGAATGAGGTTGTTTGTTTCATGGCCACTTAAAAAAAATAGTTCCTAACACCAGCCCATCTTTGGTTTCAACAGGGAGTTGGGACCTAGAAGCAAAGAATTGAAACTGCAGGTGCTGGGGAGCAGCGATGGAGGGGGAAGTGAGTATGAGCAGCCATAAATGGGTTGTTAGATGGTGAGGGACTGTGCTTTAAGCTCATGGTAGTTCTCTGTTGGTACAACATGTGATGACTTCTACAAAGGATTTTTCATATTTAGCTTTATGTGAGCTTCTGTGACTGGGTGAAGTAATTCTGGGTTCTGTTCTTACTGAAATGGTCTGGGGCTGACGTTGAATCAGGAGGTTCCTGTGGCCTGCCTGTTTGCATTCTGAAGCAGGGGGAGGCATGCAGGATTTTCCCTCCTGTATTAGGAAGGCTTTGCATAAGGCTCTTAACTGTTCTGTTGTACTCAGCTGGGGACTGACTGCAGCATCTATTTTTGATGGAGGCCGCACAATTTTTAAGGGAGTTAATATCTGAATTGTTAAAGAGGAGCAGAAGAGCCCTGCCTGCCCTTCTCCCTCTTGAACCTGGGAGTTTGTGGAGTTGTGGAGATCTGCTGTGTTGGCTCATAGGGCTGCTTCCCAAAAGCAGAGCCTACCTTGGAGATGTGTGAGGTGCTGAGCTCATGTGAAGTGTTTCATTTTTACTCTTCCTTCTTGCAGATGTGCTGCTGGCATATACCACACTTTTGATAGATTCTTTGGGCAAGCAACCATCTGGAAGACAGGTGTGCTCACTGGCCCCGGGAGCTGGACAGTCCCTGACAGCTGAAGCTACCATTACACTGGAGGTAATGCAGAGCTCCTGAGCCCACAAGCTCTGCACACACACACGCTCCGGAAGCGTTCATAATGTGAGCCTCCAGCTGGAGACATGCATGTTTGGAGCTGAGCTTGGCCCAGAGGACTAGCAGACCATTACACCATGGAGGGCTGGATGTCATCTGCCCCTCGGTCCCTGAGCCTCCCGCTGTTGAACTGATACCGTACTGGGGACGGCTCCGTGCTGCCCAGAGCCCTAGCTTTTGTTGCCCAAACATGCCTGCCTTCCCATCTTGGAAGAAGAGCTCCTCTCTGAGCAGTGCTTTACTCTTTATAGCTGCTGTTCCAGGAGTCTCCTGCATCTTTGAATGCTCCACATGCCACATCTCTGCGAAGCAGCATCACTCCCACTAAGAAGGTGGAGATGGACAGGACCATCATGCCCGATGGCACCATCGTGACTACTGTCACCACAATTCAGTCCCGGCCCAAGGCAGACTGCAAACTGGGTGAGGCTGTGCAGCAGCAGGTGCATTGCACAGGTGGCTCCTGTGGCAGCACAAAGCTGCAATATTCCCATGGCTGCTCGTGAAGGCAGCAGCAAAACCGTTTGGCAGTCACGTCTGGTTATTGCAGGCTCACGCTTTATGTGCTGCTTGTGGTGTGTGGGTGAGAACACAGGCATCCTTGCTGTTCCTCTAGCATCTTCGTGGCTGGCAGGAAACTCCTGTGTAGCCCTAGGGGAGAGAATTGGTGCAGCTCTGTGTCTGGGGGGAGGTGAGGAAGGATTGACCTCTCACACACCCTTTTGGTGGTGCCACCTCTGTGTGATGTCAGGCTAAGTGTTTAGCCATGCTTTCTCTAGTTTCTTCACTGCTAAAGAGGTTATGCTGAACACACTGAATGTGGAGCCAAAAGCATGTTGACCTGGCTTTCTAGGGGTTGTTGCTGCTTGCACTGGCATCCTGGTGAATGTGGTGCTGGATATTCCAAGAGGTGGGACTGGGAAATGACATGAATGAGGTGTTGCTGTGCATCTGCTTCACAGGACTGCAGCCCAGAAAAGCAGCCATATCCTGGGCTGCATCAAAAGAAGCATGGCCAGCAGGTCGAGAGAGGTGATTCTCCCCCTCTGCTCTGCTCTTGTGAGACTCTGCCTTGAGTACTGGCCCCCAACACATGAAAGACATGGACCTGTTGGAGTCCAGAGGAGGACTACTAAGTTGGTCACATACCTGGAACTGTGAAGAAAGGCTGGGAGTTGGAGCTGTGTAGGCCAGAGAAGAGAAGGTTCTGGGGAGACATTACAGCAAGCAGCCTTTCAATAGCTGAAAGGGGCTTACAGGAAGGCAGAAGAGGGATTTTTTACAAGGGCATGCAGTGATAAGGCATGGGAGAATTGCTTTAAGCTGAAGGAGGGTAGATTTGTATTAGCCATTTAGGAAGAAATTTTTCCCTCTGAGGGTGACTGGCACCAGTTGCCCAGGGAAGCTGTAGCCGCCCCGTCCCTGGAAGTGTTCAAGACCAGACTGAATGGGGCTTGGAGCAACCTGGTCTAATGGCAATCTGGCTGGAACTAAGTGGTCTTAAAGGTCTCTTCTAACCCAAACCATTCTGTGATTCTGATTTTTTCCCAGTAGACTTCTTACTGCCTTCTTGCCACAAAGCCTTACAGACCTGCCTTGCAGGCTCTCCAAATGCTTGTTTGAGGTTTTTTGGGGTTGTGTGTAGGGGGCACAATATGATAGCACAGCTGTGTAAGCTTCATCTCCACTTACTGGTGTCTTGGTGTCTCTTTTGCTGTGAAGATTCACCATCGAGGTCGCCTTCCAAAGTGGAAGTGACTGAAAAGAAGACAACGGTGCTCTTGGAGAGCAGCTGTCCTCACGGCCACTTGCCCAGTGGTAGCCGTAAGTGCTTGGAAATCTGGGGCTCCTACTGAAGTAACTGTGGTCCTTAGCCTGTTTTAGAAAGTGGCAAGTCTGAGTGCAGTTCCCTGAACTTGAATTTTCTGCTTCAGAGAATGTCCAAGTGCCTGAGTGAAGCTGGGGGCAGAAGGCTGGTGCTGGTGGTGATGTGTGGGTGGGTAAAAGGCATTTCCCTTTGACTATCCAGTCAGTGACTGTGAGTGTTTCCTTGCTTGACAAGACCTTTCCAGGCTATCTGGACCCAAGAACTTTGCTCACCCTGCACTTTGGGCTCTGATCACGTCTGGAACAGGGCACTGCAGCCATTGGGACAGTTTGCTCTCAAAGCAAACTATTGGAAGCCTTTGGAGGTTTTTGTTGAGCTTGGGTGGGTGGGTTTAATGATATGCCTGGTGGGAAATGAAACTTTTCAGGTACCTGAAAAAGCCAAGAGCTAACCATACAGAGCTTCTTCGTTTTGTTCATTTGGACAAACTCTGGGTGGGGAAACTTTGTTAGCGTGCATGTGAGTTGCCTTAGGCATGCAAGCATTGCCTAAGCAAGTGACCTTTTGCCTGTGCTGAAGGTTGCTTCTCCAAGTGTTGGTATTTTTCTTGTGCTCAGGGGATAGCCGTGTGCCCAATGGCTTGGATCCAGTGGCCGAGACGGCAATCAGGCAGCTCACTGAGACAAATAACAAGACTGCTAAGAAGACACCAACAAAACGTAGTACACTGATCATCTCAGGAGTGTCCAAGGTCTCTGGTAGTTAGCAGCTGCATTTCCAGTCTGGGAGGTTGTTTTTAGGGATGTGTGCATGAAGCTAACCTGTCCTGTATAGAGACCAGTGTGGGAAGGTTCCAGCACAGATGACTGGCTCATTAAAAGTCACCTTGCCAGTCTGCAGGGCAGCTGCCAGTGGGAGTTCACAACGGGCAGCTGCAGAAAGGGATGTGACTTCCATAGCTGGTTTTGAACCTTGTGGAGAATATAAGGAGTTCTCCTTGGCTGTGGGAGTGAGGGATGTGCAGCAGAATGCTTTGTAATTGGCCACGTTCCAGTTTATTTTGGCCAAAGAGTGGCAGCTGTCCATCAATGCCATCTGGCACTGATAATCTGAACTGGGCCACCCATATGTAGGTGTAGATGGAAGCAGGGACATGAATGCAATTCTTTTGATCCTGTCTTTGTGTCTGTGTGCCCCTGCAACCCCGCTTCAGGTACCTATTGCTCAAGATGAAATGGCACTTTCTCTGGGTTATGCTGCGTCCCTGGAGGCCACAGCGTGCGGGGACTCTGAGGCAGAGGGCACGGCTGACCGGGGGCACGATTTTACGGAATTGTCACGGCCACCAGAAGGGTCCCTGCTGGGACAAAGGGACAGTCAGGAGCTGGATGAGACAACGCGATCAGACATCTCTGAAAGACCATCTGTGGAAGATGTTGAGTCTGAAACTGGCTCCACAGGAGCCCTTGAGACAAGGAGCTTGAAAGATCACAAAGGTAAGGGTGAGCTCTTAGGTGGGGTGGCTAACATGAGCCCCTCACGTTCGCTGTACATGAGGACAAAGTGACATCCAGGTTCCCCACCTAAGCGTGGCATCTGCAGCCACCTGCAGAATGTTCAGTGAGGCAGCTGTTGGTGTTGCAGTCAGTCACGAACTGAGATGTTGCCCTGAAAATTACAAGCCTTCTGATTTTCTCTGATGTTCTTTAGAGCCCCTGATGTTCTTCTTCAAGTTCTCTCATGTTTTCATATTTGTAGTGCATGTTCCCACGAATTGTAACCTAAACAAAGGTTGTTTTCCACATTCCTCTCTGGGGATGTCACTTGATGGACTTTTCCCTTGACCAGTGGAACTGGAGAGGAGGTCACGTCATTCTCCAATCCCTGGTCATTGTTCAAAATGTATGTATGTAATGAGGTCAGAATAAAGATAGTTCTTTTTCGTGTCTTGACGAGAGACTGAAGCTCTCTCTGTCTCTTCTGTGCTCTCCAGTGACATTGAGACTTTGCCTTGTGTTTGGAAGCTGGGATTAGCCAACCTGCTGTGTACTTGTGCTGCTCAGTGCAGAAGGGGACTGCTGGGTGTGTTACTGTCCCTGGAAGTTGCCAGTGCAGGACACTCATGGTTTCTGTCTCCTTCCTGTCTCTGCAGTTGGCTTTCTTCGGAGTGGCACCAAGCTCATCTTCCGGAGGAGGAGCAAGCAGAAGGAAGCAGGGCTGAGCCATTCACACGATGACTTGTCCAATGTCACTGCCAACTCCACCACCAGAAAGAAAACTGGTAGCTTCTCTCACCGCCTCATCAAACGCTTCTCCTTCAAGTCTAAATCCAAACCCAAAGGTAGTGACAGCACATCAGCTGGTGAGAACTGAAGGAGGGAGAAGCCCATTGGAAAGATTTCTCAGAGATTGTTTTCTAGTCTCTTGTCTTCCCACTCCATGGTATCTGTGACTTGCAGTCCAGTTCTTTCCGACCTTGGCTGAGGGAAGACACCCCAGTGCTTTACGCCATTTGGGGAGTGGAGGTGGCAAACCTGGGACTTAGGCTGTTTGGCTGCCTTGGCTTAGCCTACTCTGCTTGTTGCACCCCACTGTGCTCTCCCAGAAAATCCAGGTGGCATGCTAATCCCCCTGGGAGTCCCAGGAACTGCAGAAGTGACTCTGTGTGTGTGTAGCCACCTGGCATCCTCAGGTGCCTCACGGAAACAGGGGGCAGGTCTCTCAAATGGCAACCTTCAGAGTTAACATCAAGAAACTACTGGGTTAGCTGCAGTGCTGAGAAGTGTGGGATGTAGCCTCACTCAGCTGTTCTAGTGGCAGAGAATGATGCAGTCACTGATGATCTAAATGCTGTCATTGCTTGTGCTTGGTGCAGAGGCCGTAACCTGAGGTGCGCTGCAGGGCGATGGTTCCTGGGCTGCGAGCTGTCAGAAGGCAGCTGGCAGCTGTCCTCCATCTGGCTCTGCCATTGGAACAGTCTCTGGTGCAGACAGCACTGAGGAACCCCTGTTTTTCTGTGCTGTGTTGGTGAAGGAAGAAGCCTCTAAGAAGAAGGAAGTTTTTAACCACTGCACAAGTTTTTGTAGAAGCCTGAGCCCTCGCGAGAATGCCTGGTCAGTGCTGTCGTTCTGCCGCCCTGTGCAGCCGCCCTGTGGCACAGCACCCCTTCCACATTTGTGGTCTTGAACAGGGAAGGGCCTGTACTGAATGCACATACCAGCTGTTGTATGAGCAGGTCCCTTACCCTTGGGGGTGGTTGGGGATGTTGCCAAAGGGCTGCCAGGCTGTTTTCCAGACCTGCCAAGTGCCCAACCTCGTGCTGTCATGGTTTCCAAGGACTGGCACCGTGCTGGGGGTGGATGGCAAGGAGTAAGGCAAGGAATGTAGTGAAAGGCAGTCTGATGAGGAGCCTGAAGGCACATGGCAGGAAGAGGCAAGAGTTTACATGTTGTCACTGATGGGTTTCCTTTAGTAGAGGGAATCTTTCTGGATTGCATTTGGTATTTCCTTTCTTCTTGCAAACGCGATCCACCCCGTTCAAACAAAGGGCATTTCTGCAGCAGGTGTTTGCAGAGAGGAGGAGGCATGCAGGGGATAATGGAATCCCTGTGTAGGAGGAGACTGTCCTTCTAGAGAAACAGTTGTCTGGCCTCCTGGCCCATCCACTTTTTATCTATCATATCCCCAGAAGTTCCCTTCAGATAGCACATAACGGTGCTCCTTGGAGAAACACCCATGCCCTGTCAACATGCTTGGTTTGGGAGAAATCTCCTGCTCTCTTGTGGGTTGTTGAGCTAAGGAGGTGGGACAGAGGAGAGGGAAAACCTCACAGAAGAGCCATTTCCCAGGCCTGCCTGGATTCTGTAGCTCCGACTGTGAAGCCTTGCACTAGAAATGCTGGTGAGTGGAAGAGCCTGTGGCTCCTCAGTTGTGGGTTAATCAAGGACCTGCTGTGAGTCTCATTTGATAGTCCCCTGTTCTTCTTTTTAAACTGTGAGAACAGCTGGAGCTGTCTTGGTGCAGAATGGCTGCAGGTGAGCACCAAGGGTCACCACTGTCCTTCAGAATGGGGATCTGAGGCTCTGAGGAGGAGGACTGTGAGGGTTAACCAGTGCTGTCCTTGTCACTGTAGACTGGAGGCAGGAAAGGCAGAGTTTCTGTCTGACAAACACAGATGTGGATTCTTAGCCAGAGTATTTTGGTCTGGCTTGGAGGAGGTGATAGGAGAGGGAGTAAGACAGAAGCTGGAGTTACTCACTGGCCTTGGGGAGCCTTTTTAGCCATGTTAAATGGGCAGCTCCTGTCATGTGTCCATGGCTTCCCTGTTTTGTTCCTGGTTTGTTGGCTCCAGGCTATGCCAGTGACTTGCAGCAGAGGTACAGTTTTTGATTCTGAACTTGATGTGGCTGAAGATGCCTGCACTGTGTTTGGCAAAATGCATGACACATGAGAAGCATGCCAGTAAGGGCATATCTTCCCTTGATTTTTTAGCAGTGTTTTTTACCACAGGCAGTAAATTGTGCTCCAGATCTGTATCTGGTTAGACAGCTTGCAAAGGAAGGGGATGTTGTCAAGTGCTGACAGAGCACATCCCCAAACGTTAGGTCCTACATCTGCTTGTGTTTCCTAGGGGAGATGTCTTTTTCTGACATTTTGTTGCCTCTCAAAGTCATGCAGCATAGGAGTGGTATTGTAACCTTTTATCTTCTTTTGAATGTTCTCTGTAAGTGCAGGGTGTTTGGCACAAGAGCTGTTTGAAGAACAGAGGGATAGCAGGGCATGGGTCTGCTGTGTGCATTGCAAATTTTTTGGTTCTGATACACTCTCTATTAACCATGTTGATCTTTCCTCTTATCTGAACAAGGCTTTCTTTCTGGCCCCCAGAGATGTCTTCATCCCCCAGGCAGGAGGTGCTGGTTTTGTTAGTCCTGACTACGAGAGCACAGGTGGCTCTTCCTGGTTTCTCAAAGGCATGAATGGTAATGAATCTGCCTTGTGGTGGAGGTGTGATTATTGGTGTGAGAAACAATTTGTCTATCCTAATCTTCTCAGATGGAAAGAGAAGGTCACATAGGATTTTGTTCTCCAGAAGCTGCAAAGACGAGGTCCCCAAGAATTTCCCCCCATGGAACTGCTGCTTTAAGAAACCTCTTTTGTATTTAATCTCCACTTGTGTTTCTGGCTTTGGGATAGAAGAAATGCTATTTGAAATCTACTTTCCCTGTTTAACTTCTTCCAGATACCTGTGCCCTGGCCTTGGTGCTGCTGTGGGCTCTGTTGCATTTCATAATGCCTGGGGCCAGAGAGCAGCCCCATGAAAGGCACAGGCCACCATCAAACTTTCTCAGCTCGAATGATCTGCAGTTGGCAGATTGTTGTCTCAGGGTAGGCTCACTATTTGCACCTTGTGAAATTGGTCTTTGACCAAATATATGGTGGAAGAGGAACAGCAGAGCAGTTGGCTTGAATGCACGGAGGCTTCAACCTGCATATGAGGGCCTGCGTTCCAGATGCTGTTTTGCTGCTGGCTGCACAAGCAGAACAGTGACTTGTAAATGAAGCCAAAGTAGGCATTTTGTTGGGATTGTTTTGGTTTTTTGTTTATTTTGGTTTGCTTGGAGGGCTTTTTTGTGTTTGTCGGGGGTTTCTTGTTTGTTTGTGGGTTTTGTTTGTTTTGTTCTGCTTGTTTGTTTCCTATTTTGGCTGAACAGAATTACTAGAAGTTACCTATGCTGTGTATTTTTACTTCTCTGAAGAAAATAGATTTATGCTAGCTATGAGCTGTAAGTATACTTGTAAGTATATTTCTGTCTGGATGCATCTTCTCCCTACACTTAAGCAAGGCTTTTTAGGAGTCTTGTTATCCACAAAGCCCTCGGTGTTGGCCCATGAGAGATATCCACTTGAGTCAGTGGAAAACAGACACAGGAAAAAAATAAAAGGAACTTCAAAACCTCAGTGTTCTGAGGGTGCCATAGGATTTATCATGATGGATGTCTGAGGCCAGAGGAACTGGGTGCATGGATGTGTGTTTGCACGTGCTTATAATCAGAGCATCCTCTGCAGATGCCTGTAGCAGTGGCTGGGTGCTGATGGGTGGGACAGGAGAGCAGCCACAGCAGCTTCTGTGGCATTCCTCCCCAGTTCTTGCACAGACTTCTGCAGGGGCAGACCTGAGCAAGCAAGTGCAGTTCCTGCCCCTGCAGTCACCCTCATGCTGCTTATCCATTGAGGGTGGGGTTTTAGGCAGCTTGGCTGGAATGGGGAGGAGTGAGGGAAGCAGGTTCAGTGGAGGGGAATGTAATGAAAACTTCTTCAAAAGCATGTGCTGGTTTTAGCCTAGAACTGGGCAAATGTTTAGGTGATGTTTTTTTTGGCTTTAGTGATGCAATAGCTTCTCTTGGGTCTTTGTTTGCTAAACCCACAGAGAAGTAATTTCTGGGTAGCTGTGGAGATGCTGGAGTGCTTGGAGGGTTGTTTGTGGTCTTTTTGCATTGTTCTCTCCATCCCACTGCAAGGTGAGTCTCAGGGTAGAGTGATGAGTCCCAGTGATGATCAAACTTCTGGCAAAGGTGTGCTTGTGATATTGCAGCTCCTTCTGCAGGCACCATTGCCCCACATCACCTTTCCTTGCTTTGTAAGGTACTGGACCAAATACCCACATGGAATTTGAATTAGCACCCCTCCTTGTGTGTGCTTTTTTTGTACTTTGATGCTTTCTGTCTGGGTGGATTATTTTGAGCCCACATTGTTCAGGTGGGAAAGAATTGGAACTGTGTAGCTAATAATGAAAATAAAACTACATATGACTAAATGAAGTTCTTGCACCTTTGTAAATCTCAAAGAATAATTCTATTGCTGTGTGATGGCTGAATCTGTTAACTTATTAAACCACATGAAAATCAAAACCTGAGTCTGACTTCATACCTGGTGCAGTGCTGTGAGTTTCCCTCCAACCTGTCCCTAAATTCTCCCACTCAAATGATGGCAAACTGTGTATGCTCATGCAAGGATCTGTAACACCCCAAAATATTTAAATGTTGGGGGGTAAATTGAGGTTCCTTTACTCTGGATTGGCACACAGGAGAAATTCCTGCAGTGGAGGAGAAGGTGAGTAGGGTATGAGAGGGGTTAGGTGGGGTCCTGACAAAAAAGGGAGGTTACAGCCCAAAAATACTTGGAAGTTTAGGGGATCTCTTTGTTCAAAAAACATAAAAACTCTTTCCCTCCCTTGAAAGAAGATAACTGCTTTTTGGACACCATTTGTCCTGGTTGCTTCAAAGCAATTTGGAGAGGCTCTGATGTCCAGTTTTCTGAATTTCCCTGGGGCTGCCCACACTTGTGGATTTATTTCAGCATGGGCCTTGCCAGACGTTTCACACAAGGATATCACAGTGTTGGGCTCTCTGCTATTTTTTGCAATAAGAATTTGCAAATTTCCATGGGAAACAAAACTCATGGGCCCCTCATCAGTTCTTGGGGTGTCTGTTTCTCCCTTTAGTGGCAATATTCTCTTGCATTGCTAATACTGAGGCCTCTGAGATATCTGAAGTCCTGAAACAAACTTAAAAGATTATTAAAAAAAAAAACCTCACAAAAATATTCCTATTGAAGTTCTTATACTGCCTTCAAACCCTTTGGAGCCCTCTGTTTCTCAGCTTTTTGTCACCAGGATTGACTTATTTACTATATTTATTTACACATAAAATATGTTGTTTTTTACTGTCTGAAGAGTGGAAGATTTTTGTGTCTAGTCAGTTACAACATGATTTGTCATTTTATTCTTTGCATGGAATAGAATTTTTTATGCCATGGTTTGTGTTTTTCATGTGAATCTGTTTTGAAGAGATTCAGATTTCAGTTTAAAAATATTGGGCAAGATACTCCAAAGAGGAATGTTTCCTTAACTTGAAGGCTGTACTGATAGTACTTACTGTATCTCAGGCTACACATTAGTAAAATTAAAAAATTAGTAAAATTTAAAAAAACCCCGAAAGCAAGTGTTTTCTAACCAAAGGAAAACCAGGAAATTCTGTTGGTGTAAATCAGAGGCAGGGATAAAAAGATGGGCAAAATAAGAAAGGAGGGGAGTGAATTAGATGAAAACTAGAGGAAAACATTGCTATTATAATCATCACACACACACACATGGGGGAAGGCTCTTCTTGCAAACACCCACATAACAAAGTGGGGATTTACTAAGCACCACAAACATAACCTACACTTTACTACAAGGAGAGTAAACAAACACCAGGAACCAACCCACAGCTTCTTTTCATGTAATTCCTCTCTGTGCTGGCAGGCCAGGGCTGCATTTCTGGAAATATATTGGAAATAAATCACAAGAAGCTCCATTCAGATGAAGCAAAGCGTTGTAAATATGAATTAATCAAGTGTGAAGGGCTGACAAAGATGGACCGTGTGTTGCAAAGCAGTGATTTGATAGAGCCAGCCTCTTCCCCTTAATAATACATGGATTGCTTTTGCTTGGGAGTGTTATAAGTGAAGTCCCATTTGTCTAATTCAATAAATCACAAACTTAAAGTTTAAAACCAATTATTTAATTAAGCAGTAATTTTATATAAAAGTTACAATCCAATATAAAATAGATACAAAATTATTCAGTATAAAAGGTTACAAGCCAATATAAAATAGATACAAAATTATTTTATATAGAAGGTTACAATCCAGTATTATAGAGTAAATAATTTGATGGTGGTTCAGATAAAGCATAAGCAAAGCCCACAGGGTACGTGGGTGGGATTTTCCCCTGCCTCATGTACCAAAACCAAAATATTCCAGACCCTTAGATACTGTATGCTAATGCATATTAATCAATATTGTTTTATAAATCTCCTCCTCGTTTCAATTCCTAATATCTGTGTCATATACAGCACCTGCTCTCGCTGCTGCTGAGGGGTTTCTGTACTTTTTGGGGGGTTTCTGTACTTTTTGGGGGTCTTCTGTCCTTTTTTGGGGTCTTTTGGATGAAGACCGAGGTTTCCCAGCTGTGCTCTGGAGCACCTGGCAGGTGGCACATGCACAGGGAGCTCGGTGCTATTCAATAAGTATTATATTCCAATTAAACCTTATTTATTACTAGATAAGAGCACTATTTCAGACTCTCCACCTGGAGTTGTCCCAGCTCCTCCTTCCCAGGGTCTGTCCTGCTCTGGGAGATGTCCCAATTCCATCCTGATGCCAGCTTTGCTCTGGGAGCTTTCCTGACTCCGTCCATGCCCAGGCAGAGTCCAGTCCCCGTCTCCTGTTTCTCACACACATCATTTCCAAAGAAACCCATCAGCTCCAGAACAACGATCACATACACTTTCTCAGAGAATTATTTTCCCCAAAACATTGATACAATTACAATTTATTCAGCTCGAATCACATCCACGTACCACAGGAGAGGTGCAGGGCTCTGGTCCTGCCGGGAGCCACGAGAGAGCAGCATCGCCCTTCGCTGCGGTGAGCGCAGATCCCTCCTCGGTGAGCGCGAATTGCACAGTCCACGAGTCCTCTGCTTTCCTTGACGGACATTGGTTGGGTTTTGGTTTCTATTTGGCGGGTTTTGATTTATTTTTTACGTTTTATTGCTTGTTGATTTTCAGAGCTTAGCCTGGTGTTCCCTGGTGGGGTAGAAAGTGAGCTTTATGAGCTGCCCAGCTCTATTTTGTGTACTGACTCACTCCCAGCTGTATGGGACGTAGAGGGGAATTTAAAAAAACTTTAAATCTGCTGATCTCCCAGCAGTTTAGTACATGAAATGATGAAAACAACCGCTGAATTCTGGCAGTAATGTGCATGGAGTGTGCAATGGGCTCCTTCAAGTTTTATGGTTGCATCAAAGGGGTAAGAGAGACTCTAGTGGGGAAAGAGAATAGAATCAGGGAAAGAGAATAGAATCCCTGGAAAGCCAGACTGGTAGACTCATTAAATAACATAGCAGTTATTCCTTCCTTCTCTGTCCCAGGCTTTTCAGAGCCAGCAATATTGCTGGCCCATCTGTGTGTGGTGGTGAGGGAGTGAGTTGCTTACACCTGGGAGCTCTCCTGGATTGCTTTTCCAGGCCTAATTTGTCCATCTTCTGCAGTGTGGACATGTGGCTCTGTCTGGCTGTAGAGCTCAGTGTTGTACTTCCTCAGTGCTGCCTGGCTGCAGCTCAAGCTACCTTGACTTACAAAATAATTTCCAGCCCCTTGCTAAACACAACAAGGAACTGATCACTTAAATGTTTTCCAGTCCCCTTTTCTAGCCAAACTCTGTCTCTTTGGCACCACTTAGCACCCAGTAAACCTCAGCCAGCAGAAAAAAGAAATGTTTCCTTGTTTACAAAATAAAAAGAAAAGAATTATTCTCTGCTTCAAAGGCCTGGGGACCTTGTTCATCCTCCAGCCCAGAGTGAGTTTTTATGGGCAGGTTTATAAAGCCCTGCCCAGCCAGCTCTGCAGTGCTGACAGACCTTTCAGTGCAGCTGCTTTAACACCTCTGCTCTGACAGGAGCAGCACTGTGGAGCTCAGGGATAGCAGCAGAACACACAGAAGGTTTTGGCTATTGGCAGGCTCCTGTGCACTGCAGGAACCTTTATCTTGCTAAAGGAGTGGAGCCTTTTTAGAGTCTTGATGGGGAGGGGGCAGGAATTCAATATGAACAAGGCAAACCCATTGCAGTCCTGCCAAAGCTGCTCTTTTGCCCTGAGTTTTCAAGCCAGAAACTTGGTACAGTGTGTAAGGGGAAAGTGCTGGGATGAGCCTCGTGGTAGAGCTGTCCCCAGCAGTGTTCTGTCACCAGGGTCACAGCACTGAGGACCTGCAAACCCCTCAGCGCTCCCTGTGCCCCCTCTGGCATGTTTTCTTCTGCAGCCTTTGGTTCTTCCTTATCATAAATCCTGTAGGATTTAACTTCAAGCTACTGATCCTTTTGACAGTAATGGACCATTAACTAACTAGACATAAAATTGGAAGTGTAAATCCCTCTGCCTTGGGGAATTAGAAAGCAGGTTTAGGATGCAGGCCATGAAATGCAGGAGTTCATTGTAATCACAAACGAGGCCTGATTAACTCTGATTAACTCTGCTTGCCTGGCACCCTGGTCTGTGCCAGCTGATGAACACCAGACCAGCAGCTGAGGCTGGTGCTACAGGACATTTGTAAGTGCCTGGGGAAAGCCTAAAATCTTGGTGCTGGAGCTTCTTTATGCCATTGCCAGGACCCTCCCTGTAAGACAGTGAGGGAGTCTGGGCTGCTGAGGAATTCTCTCCAGACACTGCTGCTGCTCTGATGGGAAGCTTGGTGTATTTTCCTGTGCTGGGATAAGGAGAGAAGGGAAGGCCAGAGGTGAAGGTGTCTCTGCCCCCAGGGAACAGCTCAGGGAGGAGGTGATGGAGCAGCTCTGCAGGCTGGCGTGCACCAAGTCCAGTTCCCAGCCCTTCCTGGGGCTTCCAGTGCCATCACAGGGCTCTGCTGTGAGTCTGTGGGAATGAGTTTGTTTCTCTCTCTCTTCACTAGACCTTAAAATCAGTGCCCACTGATTAAAAAAGTTAATTACTTTCCTCTTGCAGAAATGACTCTGCTTTCAAGGTCTCCCAGGCCCTTAATTGAGCATCTTTCTTTGACGGAACTTTTGATTGAATTGCAATGAGTCACCATTAGAGCCAGGATGGCCAGGTCAGCTGGGGATGTCTTCAGGGAGCCGGCTGAGCTCTGCATGTGCTGAATGGAGCCGTCCCAAACTCCTCAGGAATAAGCAACTGCACCAGAGAGAAGAGAGGGAACCGGATTCTAAAGCAGGGCTGGGTGGAGTCTGAGTTTCTGTGGCCTCCTGGGACGTGAAGGGCCTGGTGGGCAGAGGTCCCTGCACACCTGAGCCAGCCCCACCACCTGTGGGGCTCCAGCATTTCCCTCCTTACCCTGGCTCCCGTGGCCACGCTCCTGAGCTGAGTGCCTGTGCCATTCATCATGCCAGCAGCACAAGAGCAACTGGAAAAAGTGTCTGGAATTTATCACTGATGGCAGGAGCTTTTGTCTGCAGTAAAAAACATTTCCCCCCTCCTCTCTTCTAGAGCTTTTCTCCTTCCCTTCTCTCATTATTATTATTATTAAGAAGCTTAATGCCATATGTCTTGCTGTTTCATAAATAACTCCTGTAATCAAACAGCACTGGGTAAATGGGAAGTCCAGCTTGTGCAATTTGTTTGACAAAATGAATCCAGAAGAATTTGAGTCTGTGGAGGAAAGACAAATAGAGCAGCTTGGATGAATGTGTTAACCAAGAGAAAAATGGCTTGGCAGAGCAGCTGATCCTATTTTTATCCATGCAAATTAAGTTGAGGGCTAATTTATTAAAAATACAGAACAAAACATGCCAGAATGGTCAGTGTCTCCTGGGATGGAGAGCGAGAAAGGTTCTCTGCCTCCTGAGGGCACAGGGGGTGCAGCTGAGGAGAGACTGAGGTGCAGCCAGTCTGGAGTGTGCTTGAGCTGCCAGGATGAGGGCTGGGCCTGGAGCATCACCCAGGTGGCAGGAAGGGAGGAGAAAGTGCCCTGGGCTGGTGGTCCTGGCATCCATCATCCATCCATCCATCCATCATCCATCATCCATCCATCATCCATCATCCATCCATCATCCATCATCCATCCATCATCCATCATCCATCCATCATCCATCATCCATCCATCATCCATCATCCATCCATCATCCATCATCCATCCATCATCCATCATCCATCCATCATCCATCATCCATCCATCATCCATCATCCATCCATCATCCATCATCCATCCATCATCCATCATCCATCCATCATCCATCATCCATCCATCATCCATCATCCATCCATCATCCATCATCCATCCATCATCCATCATCCATCCATCATCCATCATCCATCCATCATCCATCATCCATCCATCATCCATCATCCATCCATCATCCATCATCCATCCATCATCCATCATCCATCCATCATCCATCATCCATCCATCATCCATCATCCATCCATCATCCATCATCCATCCATCATCCATCATCCATCCATCATCCATCATCCATCCATCATCCATCATCCATCCATCATCCATCATCCATCCATCATCCATCATCCATCCATCATCCATCATCCATCCATCATCCATCATCCATCCATCATCCATCATCCATCCATCATCCATCATCCATCCATCATCCATCATCCATCCATCATCCATCATCCATCCATCATCCATCATCCATCCATCATCCATCATCCATCCATCATCCATCATCCATCCATCATCCATCATCCATCCATCATCCATCATCCATCCATCATCCATCATCCATCCATCATCCATCATCCATCCATCATCCATCATCCATCCATCATCCATCATCCATCCATCATCCATCATCCATCCATCATCCATCATCCATCCATCATCCATCATCCATCCATCATCCATCATCCATCCATCATCCATCATCCATCCATCATCCATCATCCATCCATCATCCATCATCCATCCATCATCCATCATCCATCCATCATCCATCATCCATCCATCATCCATCATCCATCCATCCATCCATCATCCATCCCTCCCTCTGTCCCTCCCTCCTTGGATCACAGGGAGATCCCAGAGCTGCCTGAGGCTCAGGAGAGCGAGCTCCCAGCTGGGTGTGACTGTGATAAATCCCAGAGAGCCAGGGTTAGATCTGTGCCTTCCTGTCCAGCTGGGCTGCTGCTCACCGTACCCTGCTCAAGATGCAGGTGAGTATCCAAGTGAACTTCCTGGGGCAGGAGAAGCTGAAGGAAGCCTTTATCACCTCCTGCAAGGCTGTCTCTGTGCTCTCTTCCATGGGAAATCCATCCCAGGAGGCTGCCTCAGCCTGGGAGGTGCTGCAGCCTAGAGGAGAAATCCCTCCCTTCTGCAGCAGGGCTCTGCCTCTTCCTCACCATCGGGCGGCAATGCAGGCTCTGGTGCCTGCCCGCGCTGGGATGTGCAGGTGAAGGGGAGCATTTTTCATTGATGAGAAACATCTCAGCTCTGCAATTCAGCTTTTGTGGATCTGCCCCCGTGTCCGAGGCAGCTGAAAAGCCGAAGTTTTGATTAAAGCAATGAATTTGTTTCTAGGGAAGTGGGGATTGTGTAGAGAGGGAGGTTTCCCTGCCTCCTCACCTCCTTCCTTCCCTCCGAGTGCTTGAGGTATCTTTGCCGGGACTTTGCAAGCACAGCATTGTCCTGCGGGGAAGCCTGTGGGATGCTGTGCAGAAAAAGCAGAGGCTGGGCCTGAGCTGTGTGCTGCAGGTAGAGGCAGGCAGAGCTGCAGTGCAGGTAGCTCACCCACAGCCGGGGATGCTGGCTCATTAGTCGAGGAAACACCTCTCCCCTGGCTGCTTCCCTCCCCGTCCTCCTAGTGGGAACGCAGCCCCTATCCTTTTTCCCCATTCCTGGTGTGTATGAGTATTCTTTTTTAAGTGGGAAGCTGAATATTTTAAACAAACACTGCTTAAAATCTATAATTTATGGGCAAGGCTTCAGAAGAGGAGATCAGTGATCTCGTGGTGCCGAGGGTGTCTCTCCATCTGCAGCAGCCCCCACTGCTCTGCTCCCAGTCAGTGGGTGCAGCATAAGGGATTGGGGATATGGCAGCGCTGAGCAGTGCCCGGAACATTCCCTGCTCTGAAGGAAGGAAAACTGGGCTGAGTTCTGTTGCAGGCAGGAACAGCTCCAAGCCCTTCACCAGTGGGACAGCCCTCCTGCCAGCCTGCCTGGAAGCAGCTGGCTGGGCCCCACATTTGGCCCTGCCTGGGCTTCCTGGCACAGCCCTTGGGATGGGGAGTTGGGAATCTGCAGTCCCCCTTCAGCTCCCACCTCAGCCCTTACGTCAGACCTGAGGGAGCCAGAGCACAGGTGAGGAGCCTTGAACTCCCAAAGCTGGCAGGTCAGACATGGTGAGAAGCTGAATCAGGATCTGAACTTGAGCTTACAGGCGCTGCTGGTCAGTGGGAGACCACAGGTCACCGGGAGAAGACCCTGCCTCTGCTGTCCTCCTCCCCTCTGTGCCCCTGCATGCTCCCTAAGCTGAGCTGCATGTGGGAGGATTCCAGGCTTGTTCGTTAATGGGAGTGGAGAGACTCTTGCTTCGATTAATTAATTTGCTGCTCTTCCCCATTTTCAGGACCATCTTTTATTCATGGCCAAGTAGCTCAGACACCGCTGCTTGCCGCCTGTTCAGGATGCTGGCATTAATATTTCATCCCAGAGCCTGCTCGTGCTGAACAGAGCTCATGTCCCATGCTCCTGCCTCTTCCCGAGGATCTCCTGCCCTGGCCCAGCTCACATTCCCCCTGCCAGCCCCAGGCTGGGTGTCCCTGTCTCTTCACCAGTCACATGGCTTCTCCTAGGATCACATTCCCTGGGAATTAAGCGTGGCACACTTGGAGCTGGGGCTCGGAGCTCACTGCCTTTGTCTCCTGCGGCTCTTGGCAATCAGCCCTACACAGAGGGCATCACTCACTGTGGGAATAATGGGTTCTGGGAGCAACTTGCGATATCAGGCAGCAGGGAGAGGGGAGTGACTCTCATCCTGCTGTCCCCTCCCAGGCAAGCAGGATTTATGTTCCAGTTGCCAGAGGAGCAGTGTGGTGCTGTGCCTGCAACCTGGGAGAAAATAAGGCTGCAGAGGGAGAAAACCCTGGCTGTACCTTTCAGGGTGGCAGCAAAAATGAGGAAATGACACTCTCCTTCTTCTTCACCTCTCTCCTGGCTCCTGTGCATGCACTCTTCAGCATTCCTTGGTTCTGCAGAGCTCCAAGGCCAGGAGCAGCCTTTGCTTGCAGCTCTGCAACCCCAGCAAGGCTCCGTGTCTGAACGAGGGCAGGCCACAGTGCAGCTGTTTGGAGTGGCACTTCATTTACTGAATGGCAGCTCCATAATCCTCTTCAAATAAAAAGACTGTGGAGTCTCTGTACTGGGAGCTGATAGAAGGCTTTGCTCTCAGGCAGGTGGCACAAAGGGAGTATCTCCTTGCTGCATGTAGGAGTTCCTGGGTTTTGCCTGGGCTTTGTGATTTGATTATTTGTTCTCTCAGTTGTCACTGGGGCTAGTGGATGTGATTCATTCTCCCTGATTAAGGCACTTGTTTTGGCAGGGAAACGTTTCCGAGGCCCATGGGATGGGATGAGAGGCCTTGCAAGGCACAAGCTGTGCCCTGCCTGCTTCATCCCAGAGCCAATTTCCAGCACATCTTCCACCTCTTCAAGAACAAAACAGCACAGCAGCTCATGAAATGTCTGACCCCAGCCCCCTGGGCCAGAGGCTGCAGAGCCACCAAACCAAAGCATCACCTTAAAAGGGGTCTCCAGATTGGATTGGGAGAAATGTGGAGCTGGGAGGAAAGGGTGGAATTGTGTTGGAGAATGTGTGCACACGCCTGTGCATCCAGACGTGTGCTGGGGACATGTTCAGCTAAAGGAATGTGACTGCAGGTTGCAGGATGTGGAGGCTGCAAGTGGCAGAATCTCCACAGCCTCATTAAACCCTCATGTCCAAATTAAATGTCAGATTTGCATATAGGTTCTGTGTTTTCAGGCCTGTTTTGCAGCAGCTGGGAGGAAGCTGATCACGGGTGGGGGTGCTGTGGGTATCGATTGCAACCTCACTCCTGGGAGCCCTGCAAAGCCAAGCACCTGAAATTTTAGGGGGAACTAAGGATTAAACTTGGTTTTACAAGGGTCAGGGCTCTGTGCCTCAACTCCTGCAGGCGGAACAGGGAACTGCATGTGGTGGGCAGTGCTGTGTTGCAGGGGTTCCCAAAACAGCTTCTGTGGGTTTTTCACTTCCCCCTTTCTTTCAGCAGACAGAGGAAGGGCACAGCACTGCCAGGACTTCGGTTGTAGGGCTTCACCTCTGGGAAGCCCTTTACAATTTTCCCCAGGCTGGATTCCAGTCAGATCATGTTCTAATCCAGGTTTAATTACCTGTGAGGACAGACAAGCCTCTTTCTTGCCCCTTGGGAAGCCCAACCAGCAGGGTAGCATCAGGATTTGGGACTAAGCCAAACTGCAGTGCAGGCTGGTGAGCCCCTGATGTGCACAGGAATTTCCATGGTGGCTGGAGACAGCTAAATGTGCCCAGGGACTGAGGTAAGCAGCTCTGAGAATCGGTGATCCAGCACCCGAGGGAGGCACATCCCTCCCTGCGGGTGGTGGGAGGTTCCTCTGGATCTGTAGTGGAATGCTGATTATCCACGGAGACTCCTGCCAATGCTTTGGCTGCAGAGCCACGGGTGGCAGCAGCAGGAAGGTGCTTCCCAACAGCATGCTGGAGGAGCCAAAAGTAGGAAAAGATTCTGGGTCACCTGGGTACACTGTGTCTGTCCCAGTGTTCCTGCTGGGACCTGAAGGAGCCATGCAGCCCATCTGCTTCAGTCCCTGGAAAGAGATGGGAAGCAAGGAGGAAGAACGAGGTCTCTGTTGCTCTGGGAAGCCTGTGCCTGCTGCCCTGCACAGCTGTGAAGTGTGGCAATCCCTGATGGGCCAGATGCTGAAAGATGCTGAACATCCTTAGAAGGTCAAACTCAGAAGGCAGAAACCCCTCCTGGCTCATTCTGAGACACAGCAGTGACGGGGCCTGCATGACAGGAGACACCCGGGAGGCAGAGCAGCTCTGAGTCAGCCATCTCCACAGGAAGATTTGTCAATGGCTGGGCCAGTTTTCACCAGCTCCACAGCTGGTGGCAGTTTCTGCACTTCATTCGACAAGCGTCTTGTGTGGCTGACATGCTGCACCCTGGAGGGGAGCCAGGGCATGGGACCCCTCCTTTCTCACTGGGGGTGGGTGCCTGTGGACTTTATCCAAGCATTTTTTGCACTGCAGCACCATTTCCCCAGGAGGAAAAGGGGCCCAGCATCAGGGAAGAGCTGGCAGGCCGGGGCTGGGGAAGTGGAGGGTCTGGAGCATCTTCTCTGGCCACCTTCCCCAGCACTGCCTGCCTGTGAGCCCTGGCTCTGAGTGCAGCCCACAGCTCACCACCTTAGGGCAGGCTCTGGGCAGGTAAGGACAGAGAAATTCCAGGGGAGTTGCTCCAGATTTACATGATTATAAAGAGAAAGGATGCAGCCTTAATTAAACTTCTTCTGAGTCCTAGGAGGGGCTGGAATAAAACTCTGAGACCTGCCACAGACTGCCTGTATGTCAGTTGTGTAATTCCTCCTGGTCCCAATTCTCCTATCTATAAAAGCTGGAGTACCTCCTGCCTTGGTTATAAGAGATGCAAACCTTGCAGGGCTGAGACTGCTCCTGCCAGCCACCACAGCCCCCAGGAGCATGGGGGAGCTCCAGATGCTGCTCTGCTGACTGCTGCACCCCTGACCCTGGGCAGGCAGAGCTGCCCAGGGGGCAAAGCCCACGTTTCCCTTCCAAGGCCCCGGCTGTGAGGCAGCATCCAGCTCCCCCAGCCTGCAGTGGTGGCAGTCCCAGCAGCCTCTGTGCTCTCCAGGCATTCCCTGTTCTCTTCCAATAGCACAGGCCCACGAGCTCGCTGCCTGGGGGATGAGAGCATCCCTTGAGCCTGAGGCTTCTGCAGGCAGGAGAGCAAGCCATAAAGGACAGCTGAGGACATGGGGCTCCAAACAGGAGCTGTGCCCAGTTTTAATGTGCCTGGCCTTTTGTGTCTGCCTCTATTCAGCTGGGAAGGAAACTGCTGCCTCTGTATCCATCTTTCTGTCAGAAAATCCTTAGGCTCTGGATAGATTTACTCTCCAGTCTGTGGGCTGGTTAGCACAGGTCTAGTGGGAGGAGGTGAATGACTCTGGAGGGCTTTATTGGCAGGACAGTGCTCTGGAGAGGAGGCTGGCTCGCTTGTTATCGATGGGATCCTTCACTGGCAGAGACAGCCTTGGGGATAAGGAGCTGGGCAGTGGTGGACGGTCCAAGATTCCAAAGCTGGCTGCAGGCCTGACCCTCCTTCCTGTACCTGTAGGCAAATCCATGGTATCCACTTTATTTCTGCCTGTAACACACAGTAAAGTGTCACTCTCTCCATGGATGGCGAGGCAGGAGTCTCTCCCCTTGTGTTTCAGGCCCAGAGCTGTTTGGCTACCTCTAAATAAACAGCCAGGTAGGTTGTGAAAAGGACACCATCACCACGGAGTGCTTGCTCAGCCTGTGCTTTCTGTCACTGCAATGATGGTGCAGACAATTCCTCAGCTCCCGTGGCTGGATTCCCCTGGGGCTGTTGTTAATGCTGCTTTCCCAGCTCTTCCACTGAGCTGTCTCTGCCTGCTGCACTCACATAATCAGGAGCTGTAAACCACTGACAACTCCAGAGACCAGAATGGAGATTACATGCAACATTAAAATTAAAAATAGGCCAGAGTCACCAAGTTGTCTTCATTAGGCGGATCTGTTTTATTTGTGGCTTTTACTGCCAAATAAATAATCTTTCAGGTGAGATAGTTAAGCTGCCCTCAGGAGCAAGACAAGATGGGTGAGGAGAGGCAGTTCAGCACGGCCTCTGGGATTCCTGCCACAAATCAGCCAGTCTGGCAGAACTGTCAAACCAGGATGAAAACCTTAAAATCCCACCAACACCCAATGCAGAACGACACAGAACAGTCCCCCTCCCCTGAGCCAGTGCAGAGCTGGCTTCAGCACCGACAGAGAATTCAGCCACTCGAGGCTCTGCCTCCCTCACAGCCACTCTCTGTCATCTGCATTCATTCAGCTCCTCAGGATTTTTCCTCTCCCTTTGTGCCAGGCTTCTGGCTTTAGGAACGCTCTTGGGGAAAGGAGAGGCAGCACTGTGGATGCTCAAGGGCAGTTTAGAGCATGTTAGCCCCAGAATATTCCAGGACTTTCTATGGAGAAAGTGCACTGTGCATTCATCAGGTGTCAGTGCTTGTGGGTTGTGTTCCATGTGGCCACGAGTGCTGATAGAAACTGCAATGCACGAATGGCTTGGTTTGACTCTGCATCAGAACCAGATGGAATCTTGTCTTTGTTTCCTCTTTGCACTTCAAGATCCTTCCAAGCCACAGGCTAGAAGGGCATGACAATTGTTCCCCCAGGAATCAAAAAGTCTCTTGCAAACCAGTGCAGGATCACAGCAGTGATGCTGCTGCTGCTGCAGACAGAGGAGAGGCAGGGGAAAAGTGCTAAAATTCTCTCTTGCTTCCTTCCTGGTCTGGGCTAGGGTCCTGTGTCCTCGATTACTCCTTGACTCCTGGTCCAGAATCATGGCAAACACAGGAATCCAGCCCTCCCACTCTGCCTCTGTGCCACAAAAGCTCCTCAGTACTAAGGAGGGAAGATGAGACACACTAGGTAAGGTCAGGTATTCTCTGATCATCTGCTTCCTCATCAGAAAACTGCTTTAATGAAACTGAAATGGTCTGCAGGAAACACTTCCATAAACAAGTCAATTTTTACAAGAAACATGATAGCAAACATATCTGTAGGAAAGAATGAGAGATACCGGTGAATCATCCCATTTCAACACTTCTAAACTGAAAAAAAAAGCCACTTTACATTTTGTTCAGAAAAGGAAGTTAACTGATATTGCAAAAGAAAAGAAAAAAACTCACAAAGGCTGACCTTGTGTGGATGCAGATAGTGAGGGAGTTCTTGTCCCTCTGCTCAAGGAGTCCAGACCAAGCTCAGCTGAAGGAACTTCATCCTTTTAATACAAAACAAGCCTTTTCCCAACCACCTTTTGACTTTTGAATACCCTTTGCTGCAAAGCCAGAGCTGTGAGCAGGCACCTTCCACAGTTTGAAGTTACACCTGCTGCAGGGTGGAAAATAAACAGTGTGGGAAGCTGTGAGATGCTTGGTTGTCTGTCCCCAGCAGTTTGGGGACCTTTCCCTCAGAATGTGACCTGGCTCTGCTCACGTTGCTGCCTTTGGGTAAGGGAGACTGTCAGAGGGCTGTCATGCACCATCAGGAAGAATTCAGGAAGCACTCAGGAAGAATTTCTTTGTGGAAATGGTTGTGAGGCACTGGAAGGGGCTGCCCAGGGAGGTTTGGAGTCGCCATCCCTGGACGTGTCCGAGGAACAACTGGCTGTGGCACTCAGTGCTCTGTCACAGGCTGGACTGGATGATCTTGAAGGCCTTTTCCAACCTTACTGATTCTGTGATTCTGTGGTCAGATCTGGAGGCTGATTTGCACTGGTGCAGATGTGCTTGCTGGAGAACAGTCTGTAATTCAGATTTCTCTGAATCTCTCTCAATTCTCTCTCATCTCACTGTCTGGGAAAAAGAAAACCAAACTCATGAGAAAAGAGCAAAGCAGCTCCCAACTCCATTCCCTAGGGATGTGTGAAGCTGGAGAGGAGGTCCTGCACAATAGCAGGAGAGGTTATTCAAGCCCTGGAGAGATGGGTATGGTTTCACTGGCATGGATCTTAGACCATAGTGAATCCTCCCTGCTGGGCTCCTGCATGTCACATGTGACAGAGGGCAGGACAGAGCCCAGGCCAGGCTGGAGCGTCCCCTCCCTGCTGCAAAGGGGCTGTGAGCACCAGGGGAACTCTCCATCCCTGAGCTGAGAGCTCTGCTGCTCCCCAGGGAGGCAACAGGAGAGCAGGAGAGCTTTCCTGCTGCGTGCCTCTGTGTGTCTGTGTGCGTTTTTTTCCCTGGCAAAATCAAATCGAATCTTTCTTGGCTCATCTGCCAGGGCGTGAGGGAGCTCCCTCCTGCCTGAGCCATGAAAGAATTGTCACCCCATGACTCCGGAGGGGCACAGCATGAATGGCTGTGCTTGTCCCCAGCTGTGCTTTGAAGGAGGTGGTTCTCATTCGTGTAACGTCCTATTGTGAGGGGATTTAATTAGCTGTGGTTTGTTTCCTCAGCAGACACAAATGAGGTTTTAATTTTTTGTGTACAGGCGCGGGGTGTTTTTTGTTCATCGCATCGGGAGCTCTCGCCGGCCTCCCACGTCTGGTGCTGCCTCCAAAAGGATGGAGAGAGCCAGACAAAATGGGGATGATATTCCAGAAGTGGCAGGATAGGCTGCAGCTTTAATATGAGCTGGGTTGGGTTTTTTGTCACAAACACGTGGCACTACAGTGTGCCCTTCCTCTGCACTTGCAGTGTTTGTGTCTCCAGCAGAAAGCCCCAAATCCCTGCAAAAGGAGAATGTGTAGATGCTGAGAGGGCTGGGGAACAAACCTAAGCCTCTCTAAATCTTTCCAGAGCCTCATTTCCTTCTGCTCCTCATCGTCTCTCTCCTCTCTTCCAGCACCCAGAAGCACAGTGGCATTTACTTTCTCACTTAATGTCAATATTTGCTTTGCTTTGGAACTGTCTGTTTCATAATAATAATAATTCTTGAGCACAGAGGAACAGTGAGGCCTCAGGTTCAGACTGGGAAGAGTGGTCCCAACACTCACATTTTCTCTGCTTTCTCCTGGGGTTGGAGCAGCAAAGGGAACATTCCCAGACTTCAGGATCCTCACTCACAGACAGCTGATTTTGGTGGAATGCCAAAGCATCAGGTTCTTACTCCTGTATGTTTTCCTTCTCTCCCTTCCTTCTGTGATGAATGCTGTCTCTGAGACAGGCAGCTGCAGAGGGAGATGCAATTTTTCTCAGCTTGCCAGCCATCAATCTCCTGAACAATAGCCTGCTAATGAAATGGCAATGTTATCACACACCTGTCACCAGCAGTAATGGGGCGGCCGCTCCAAACTCAGACCAGACAGAGGAAAAGCAAGGAGAGCCCTGGAGTTTGTCTTCAGGATGTGATTCCTCCTGGAGGCTTTTGACAAACCGTGGGCATCCTTCAGTGCAGAACTGGGAGCCCTCAAGCGAGGTTTGCTGGCTGCCTCCTCCCACTTTGCAAGGACAGAAGTGTCCACACGTGGTCAGCCACTGTCCTGTAGGACCACATGGAGTTTTAATCTGAATTCTCTGTGTGGGCACCTGTGGTCATCCAAGGAGCCACTGCCTCCTGTCTCCTTTGGGAGCTGACATCACCAAGTGGGCAAGGAAATCCTTGGTGCTTCTTCCTTTGAAAATCAAGTGGTTTTTAAGTGGACAGACTCTTCCCTGACCTGCTGCTATTCCACCTCCTGCTTCTCCCCACTCGGAGCTCTTCAGATTAGACAGCAAAGAGCTCATGGAGTGGCATTTCATCCCCGAGGCCCTTCTGTCCACAATTTCAGT
Source organism: Anthoscopus minutus (assembly GCA_013399455.1). Classification (NCBI taxonomy): domain Eukaryota; kingdom Metazoa; phylum Chordata; class Aves; order Passeriformes; family Paridae; genus Anthoscopus; species Anthoscopus minutus. Next base: position 86,965 of record VWYI01043640.1, on the reverse strand, counting down.
GAATCCCAAGGCACAAAGCACAGTGACAAGGCTTTCTGCTTTGCATGGCTTGTTTTTGTGCTGAGAGATTCACTGCAGCCTGGGGAGCTGATGGGGACACACCTGGAGCTTGCAGGAGGAGCTGATCAAAGCAGAGGCGTTACCTGGGCCGTGTGTCATGGGGCAGGCTCTCCTTGAATTGTGAAGGACTTCCACTTAAAATAAAACCCCTGGATGTGTGAACAGATGGTAGCAGCTACTTGGAGGGAATGAGAGATGAGGGGAAGTTACCAGAGGGACAATCTTTCTAAAACTACGGGCTGCCTCCAGACAGGAAAGTGGAGCTACCCTGTAGGTCTCACCCTGCTTGGGATCATGCTGAGGAAACACCTGGGGTTTCTGTGCAGGATCAGCAGCAGAAAGCCCAGCTCCATCCCCAGGTTTCCCACAGCCAGGTGAGGCACTGAGAGGCTGAGCAAAGCCTGAGCCCTCCTTTTCCTGAGGCTGATCCCTGCTCAGCATCCTGCAGCAACCTCCTCCTGCTGCCTGGGTTAACACTGGGCAAGTGGATGACGCCTCCAAGCTGAGAGAAGAGCCAGAAATAAGGTGTTGGGAGCACTTCCTTCTGCGTCTGGCAGGTACAAGTGAAGCTGAGGGTGCAGAAATTAAAAAACTTGTGCAAATCTCCTCAGTGCATCCAAGGTCACTGAGGTTCCCAGGATTTCTCTAACAGGTGGATGCAGCCTGATTGCTTCTTCCTGAGGAAATCATGGTTTACATGACTGCTCCCATTCTAGGTCCTGGCTGGAAAAAATTGTTCTTTTTTAGTAATAATTGTCGCTGAACACTGAAAAACAACCATGAGTAATGACCAGAATATAACCTCTTGAGAGTGCTGTAAAAATTTTTGTTGTTTATTTACTTTAGGGAAAAAAAAGAAAAATCAAAGAGAAGAGTAAGAAATCTAAGACTCTGTGATGAGAGAAAAATGCAATTTACTTTTTAAAGCTCTTTCTGATTTTACAGTGATATACAGAAAAATATAAATGGTTCCAGAAAACTTTACCAAATATAGAGAGAAGAGAAAATAACTACAGTGAAGGGCAGTATATTGAGGGTCATATCTGCCTCCGTCTCCTGTAAAACAATATTCACTGCAACAAAAGCAGGGGTATTTTAGTTATTTATTGTCGTGTCAGCTACAAAATATTAAGGGAGTAAAAAATTTTAATTTATCCTGGATGAAATCTGGTGGCCGAGAGACTGCCCAGGAGTATCAGACTTGAATGCACAAGCAAGGAGGGATGAGGAGAGCAGGAAAAGCCTCAGAAAAGGGAAGTGGGACTGGTCCCTTTCCTTGAGTTGAAAGCGGTCCAGGGAGTGCAAGGAAAAAAGGTGAAACGTCAGACAGCACCTGCTGGGAGAGGGCTGGGCTCCCTCAGAGCCCAGCACATCACAGGCAGACCATAATAAGTAAGATTTAAGTGCCAGAAATCCACCAGCTTTTAGAAATGGAGTGGTGTCAGCTCCTCCCCAGCCCAGTGTGTGCACTGAGGGTTTCACAGTCCAGCCCATGAATAATCTTGTCCCTTTTATGTCCCCTCTTCACACAGCTGGTACTTGTCATTAGCACATTTTATTAGTCTTTGTTCCCCACCCCCAGTGAAAAAAATATCGTAATAAAATGCCAGAACACATACTGAGCAGAAGAACAAATTGTTAATGCAGTCATTAAACAAATACACCTTTCCTCCAGTCTTTGGATGGAAATTAATTTCCCTCCTGGAACTGGAACCTGGCTGTGTGCTTTGACTGACAGCTGGGGGTTGTGTCTGGAGCCTTTTTTAGAGGTTGAAATCAGAACTGGTCCCTTTTTCAGTCATGAGGAAGGTGATGGCAGGACTCTGAAGGACTCTGAGGAGGGATGAGACAACAGATCATGGGAGCTGGCTTCACTGTCAGAAGGCAGGAGCAAGAGCTTGCTAAGCCCCACAAGCAACTTGTGGGATTTCTCGTTGGCTGGAGGCAAAATCCTGGGCTAGCAGAGTCTTCTGTCATAACTAACATCAGTTTCCTGTCCCTGCCTCCCACTGCCCATGGAAGGGCAGGATTCCACTTTACCCTGGAGATTAAACAGCCTTAGTCCCAGGCAGGTGCATCACCCCATGAGAAAACATCAGAGCCACACGGGGCCAGAGGTGCTGCTGCCACCAGCCCCGGGGCCTGGGGACGCTTGCAGGACACGTAATTGCTCTGTCCCATGATCTGGGTGCATTACTAGTCCAGGAGCATGAGATAATGAACCTTTTAGCTGGGAGTAAAGAGGGAGAAAGAAAGAGAATGAATGAGCTGGGCAAGAGAGAATGACTGAGGATTCAGTTAGTTAATAAAGGGATTGCAGAAAGCAAGGTGAAGAGACAGTGGTAATTTTATGCACTGCCAGTCAGGCCCATTTGTCCTGGGAGCAGCTCCAATTTCTCTCTGAGCTGTTCTTTTTTCTTTAGAAATGGAGCTGTGAAAGGGGAAGAAAAAAAAAACCCTCCCTGATTAAAATCAGCACCCAAAGTGACAAGGAAAAAAGCCATTTTAATCTCCGCATCCATAGATGGATCTTCTCCCAAATAAGTGAAACAAAAGGGAATTTAGAATATTGGCCAATCTTGCACAGCACAGACTGAAATCATCCAGACTCTGATGGCAGTCTTGTCATATCCCAGCCCTAACCACAAAACAAAGCCAAATTTCATCTTTACAACTATTAATTCCCACTCATACATGAATCTCTCTGCTCCGCCCTCATCCACTCCCCATTCATTCATGACCATTTAAGAGTAAACCTCCCTTAAACCCATAATTAGCGCTGCAATTTTGATGTTTTAGCTCTACAACTGGTTTAAATCTTCATCTTGTTATTAAATATTCCTACTGCTGCATCATAACTCCTAACCCCTGAGCTGAGGCCTGAGAAAGACAGAACCTCTCTGGGTATCTACTGCTTTTAAACCCAGCTTTTATCAGATACCTGAGCATCAAGGGGCAATGAGATGTATTTTTCCCATAGAATTTTAATTTCTGATTGAGGAGAAAAGAAAGTTATTTGGGGAAGCCAGCAAGGAAGGGCATTCCTGTTTAAAAACAGGCATGGATTATCCCTTGCAGTCAATGGGAACTTGTGAAAAGGTTGGCTTTGCTTTAAGACCACAGGATGGGGACATAGATAGGAAAGTGTGAGTGTTAAATTCTGCCTGAGTTGTCCTTGGATGGGGCAGTTTTGCATCAGGTCTTCGGGCAGGTGGATGTGTCCACCTCCAAATTCCACTTCCCTGCAAGCTGGCCCAGTGTCAGGGCTCCTGAGCTGTTTGTGCTCATCCACGTCAGGCTTTTGATCCCAACAGAAATGCCCTGACCAGCCATGGCAGTGCTTGGTGCAAGGATGGCTGGGATTGAGCACACAAATCCCGATTTGTGTCTGCATGCGGGCGCAAGCTTCTAACACAGGAGTGTTTCTGCTGCAGGAGTCCCTTGCCTCGTTTTCTCCTGCCCTGTCCATCCCCAGCTTGGCTGCTGGGCAGTGTGGATGGCAGCTGAGGCAGGAAATGAGAACACTCAGGGCCCTTGGAGAAGCTTTCAGGCCTTGTCTCCAAGGGAACAAACAGAAAGGTCCAGGGGCAAAGCCAGGGCAGTTCTTAAAGAGGATTTAATCTGATGTGGGCTGTCCCTAAGCACAGGGTCTTGCACAAAAGGCTGAGAGCGTTCATAAGTCTGTTTAACCTCTCTTAACTTCCCTGCCTTTCCCCTTCACTGGATGAGCACAACTGCCTTGTGGTCCTGATGACTTGAGTGCAAAAAGGAGGGTGAGATTTCTCCTCAAGGAAGGCACCAGCAGTGTGTGCCCTTTCCTCAGGGGCACAGAGGATATAAACCTCATCAGCAAACCAAAGGCTTTTATTTTTGTATCAGTATACTTGGAGATGAGATGTGTGGAGCCTGGGAAATGCAGGCAAGCAGGATTTTGCCAGCCAGGAGGATGTTAATGGGAGGAGCAGCAAAATCAGGGGGTTTGTGTGATGCGGTTCAAGTTCCAGCAGTGATGTCCTCTTTTATTTATCAGCAGTGGTGTCCTCGAGTGGGGGATGTAGCTCAGCTCAGCTCAGTCCTGGCACTGAGGCCCTGTGATTGCATTACAGGGAATTATCAGGTGGCTGCACCTGGCTTAGAGAGCTCCAAGAAGGCAAAAAGGTGCAAAAGGGAAGGCAAAGCACCGGTGGTTTATGAAATTAAAAAGTTCACGAGTGCCAAATCCACATGCTAGAGTGGAACTGAGAAATGGAAGAGGTCTCAGCAATGCCTTATCAGGAGGCAGGACAAGGAAATTGGCATTGAAAGCAGTGTAGTGCCTGATTTGCTATCTCTCCTCTGCACCTTGGCTGCAGGTTCTGCCTTTTGGGGCTTGTTAGGGAACTTGGGCAGGAATATTTTGTGTGTGTTCAGTGGGTTCTGCTTGCAGAGGCCTTAGTATGCACGAGGTAGAAAAACCTGTCAGGAGAAATGGGATCCAGTGTCCCTTGTACCCTACAACAAACACAAACACAGGAGAGAAAAGGACAAAAGCTGCTACATGGGCTTCACACAGCTTTTTTGGAGATGGAGGATAAATTCTCCGTGCACTTCCCCCTGAGCCTGTGTGCCTGTAAACACAACTGGTATTTGCATTGGAAATGTTAGTGAGGGGAGCAATTCCTGCTTGAAGGAGCCTTGGCAGCACCTGGCTGCTGCCTCCATGGGAGAGAGGCTGTGCTGGGGGGTCAGGGCAGGGTTTTCTTGTGTGCAGTGTGTGGAGAGGGGAAGGAGAAGATCCCTCTGGAATACAAGACCCTGCTCTTCCTGAGAGAAGGGGAGACAGCGCTTGGGCAGACCTGAGATGGAAGCTGACAGAATCCAACAGATCCGAGTGCCTGTGGTCAGTACCAGCTGATGAGGAGACCTGCTGGGCCACAGCTCAGATGCTGCTAATGCAGGAGAATCTGTGGAGGTCAAAATCCTTACATGATGCTGCCAGAGAAACTGAGATTTCACATTCTGCACTATAAATACGGCTCCGTTTCCTGCATTCACCTCGAGAAAGTGCTGCCAACTGGGTCAGGGGAGCAAATCAGGCTGTCTTTTGCTTTCCTCTGTCTATCTCCACTCTTTCCTCAAAGGAAAAACCTGGAAAACTTTGATATTGCTGCATGGTGAGACTCTGGTTGCAAGCACAACGTGGGTCTGGTCTCGTAGCTGCTGGTGCAGCTTGGAGATGCTCAGCAATAATACCACGACTTGCTGGCAATGGCACAACAGGAAATTGGAGTAGTAAAATATTTCCCTCCTCACTGCGTCCCATTTACATGTTCATAATGGAGGTTTTTAAGGCCCTAATGACAAGGAATGCTCGTTGCTGGGAGAGGATGATTGAAGCAGGGCCGGGGTGATTGCAGGCAGCGAGGAAGGGATGGTAATTACATCGCAGGAAGCAGGAGGGCAGCGCAGCTGGCAGTGGCTGCTGTTTGCCACCCGGGCTTGGGGGCTGTCCCTGTCCCCTGATCCTGGCACAGATGTGCTCACCCACCCTCTCCAGACCTCAGTGAGAAAGAAAAAGCAAAGGGAAAAATAACCCAAACAAACAAAAATCTCCTTCCAGCTGCAGCCTGCAAGAAGAGGGAACTGAATTGGTGTGTGGAAAACTGCTGGAGGATTGAGCAGCGCTCAGAGCAAGAACAAAGATGCTCAGGAGAGGCAAAAAGAGGGAAAGAGCCCTGGAGACATGGCTGAGGGCTCAGCCTGTTCAGCGAGGTGGGCCTAGGAGTGAACTGATGTGGTGCAGATTAAGGAGCTTCTGTTGGGTGCACATGAATCAGAGGCAGCCTTTGAAGCCCTGCAGAGGATGCTGGGGTTGTTTCATCTCTGGCAGCCAAGTTGTCTCCAAATTCTGCTTCCTGCCACCTTGCTGGTGGAGAGATGCCCTGGGGAGGCTTCTCCTTGGATGGAAATCTCCATCTGCATTCCTGGGGGATTTATAGGGCAGGGAACTGCTACAGAAGAGGTGTTTGAGGAGTTGTGCACTTGGTGACAAGAGACAGAGAGAAAGAGATAAAGGAGAGCCTTTATATATGAATATAATTCAGCATAACAGAAAATAGCAGAGAAAGGAGTTAATGGAAAGATGCATAAAAGAACAAATGAGAAAAGAATTAGCAATTGCATAGAGCCTAATTTAAGTGGAGTATTCCTGGTATTTCCTCTTTAAATAAATAAAACAGCAGAGCCCAAAGAGTTTGAGTTTTTCCCAGTCAAAGCCTTGGTATCAAACTTTTATCTGTTCTTGACAGAGCAATTAAAGGGAGGGATACAAGCTCTGAAATGTAGCCAAAAGGAGTAGACTGAATATTTAATACAGTTCCAGGCTTTGAAAGTCCCAACAAACCAGTAGAATGGGGAAGCTGGTGACAGTTTTATCTTAATAAGGAAAGGGAGGGGGAAAAAAAAATCCCCCTCAACACAAACTGCAAGGGTGGCAGGGAAACACAAACTGGATGGGAAACACACAGCACCTTTCCAGATTGTCTTCTTGGATGTCATAATGGCATTTCTCAAATGGTGTTTGATGGAGAAGGAAGTGAATCTTCCCATGTATCTTGTTCCAGCTCTTGGTGCTTGAGAAAAATAAATGTGGGGCTCTCTGAGGTTGTTTTCCATAGTGATAAAGGAATAAAAAAAATACTTCAGGGCTGAGGACAATCTCCTGGTCTTCAGCTTCTGCTCAGCAGCTGGGGAGTTGAAGATGGAGCTAAACATGCAGGTTAGCTTGGCTGCCAGGGCTAAACCGACTCATTAAAGGGATTAGCCAGCAGCCCTGACTGGATTTAGGAGGGTGGCTGTTGCTATCAATAAATAATCCTGCCTCCAATCCTCTCTGGTGGCTTGGGAAAGACAGGGAGCAGAGAAAGGGTGGGAGGGAAGGAGGGACAGTAAGGAATGAGAGGGATAATTTAAGGGAAATGCTGGAGGCACGGAAAAACTCATCCCTGAGAAGGCATGGCTTGCTGAGGAGTGAAATATTCCTTCTCCCTGTGCTCTGGTGAGGATCATTGGAGCTCTGGAATGGGGCTCCACTTCCTCACTCTGTACAGCCCTCCCAGGCAGACTTGCTGGAGCAGGATTCCGCTGTTTGGTGACAGGGAGATTGAATTTTGATTAGCTCTGACACAATCTCTTATAACCTTTTCATTAGAAAATTACCTTTAATAGAAATTGTTCTGACACCTCAGCAGCATCTCCCCCTAATTCATTACAGACTCTCGTGGTGGGAAGGGAGGGGAGGGAAATGGAAAGGTGCCTCTGTTTTTTTCCTGCTTGCATATTTATTAATCCATTTACAGTATAATCCATTTACCTACTGACCTATTTGCTGACTTGTCTGTCTGTTCCTCTGCCTGCAGTGTCCATTCAAACAGGGGATGTCTGCTTTCTTACTCTGAATTAAAATCCAGTTCTCCTTTTTCCTGTGAAAGGCAATTTTTTGGAAGAAGCATTGTTTTGGGGCAACTGCAATATTTCTTTCCAGTTTTGCCTTGAGAAGATAATAGTATAAAAGTCATGTTCTGACTTAAAATGAAAAATGAAAGTGTTCCTTTCTAACAGTGTTTCAAAACTGTGTTTCTGCTTTATCCAAAGGCATCTCTGCCCTATTTTAAATCGAAATTTCCACCCAGCTGATGGATGGATGGGTGTTAGAGGCAAAAGAAGCAGAGCAGGGATGGAAAATGTCTCCATGTTCTCATCTAGTATCAAAAACCAGCTGATACCATGTACAACACAGAGCAAATCGTGTCATCTTCCCGGATCTGTGTGATGGAAAGGAAGACCAGGTGTGGGAACATAAGGAATAATAGTTATTTGCAGAGCTCTTTGAGATCCTAAAAGGGAAAACCCTGGAGAGATGTAAAGTGTTATTAAAAGGGCTGTGAGTTCTTTTCAGGCAGTTAAAGGGATAATAAATTCATTGCCCAGGAGATCTGGTAGTCAAAGTTCTTACTATGTTCTCCTACAGAACGTGGTAAAAAGGGAAGACTTTGGAAGACCTTTGGGCTCAGAGCAGGACAGTAAAGCCAGGCTTATCAAGTTAAATCTTATCTTGGTTCTGGATTAAAATCAGTTGTTTTTTGTTGTTTTTGTTGTTTCAGCAGCTCTTTCATAAAGGGTCTGGAGCTTGAGAATTTGAACTGTTTTTGGTATTTAATCACATTTCAGTCAGTATTTGGGCCTAATTTCTCGTTTGAATTTCTTTGGCTTCATCTTGAAGTCATTGGGCTGTCTCTTTTTTTCCCCCCCAGATTAACGAGGCCTTTAGAACCTGCTATTGTCTCCCCACAAAGGCTTTTATCTGCTCCAGTCAAGTCACTTCTCAATCTCTGATAAACGGAAAAGATTGAGCTCTCTGTGCCACTCTCCAGGGAGGATGGATCAGTGCTCTCAGCGTACTCTGCACTTGCCTTTGAACTTTTCCAGGGGAAGCCCTGTCCACACACCAGCCCCGCTCCAGTGAATTCCTGTTCTCTCCTGGAGCAATCTTCCCCCTTTTATTCTGCCGTATTCCTCTCCTTAGATCTTCGGGCTTCCCGCAAATTTCATCAGGATTAATTTAATTCTTCATATCAAGATTATTGAGGGGAATTGAGTCCAAAGCTGGAAATGTGTTAAAACTCCTCCTGTGCCTCTCTCTCTCTCTCTCTCCCGTGTTCTCTCCCCCGTGGACAGCCCCTTCCATCAGAAATAGGATTCTTAATCCATTTACCACGTGCTTCACTGGTATCATATAACACTAATTTTTTAATCAGTAGGTTGTGAGATACAAAGTCAAACATCTTACAACAGCTAAATATATTATATCTTTGCAGTTACCCTTATCAACCAAACTTGTAATCTCATCAAAGAATGAAATCAGATTTGACTGACAAGACCTATTTTCCATAAACCCATGTTGACTGATGTTAATTATATTTCTGCTCTTTAATTCTTTATCAATTGAATCATATATCAGCTTTTCTGATTACTTTGCCAGGGACAGATGTTGCCTGCCCTAGATTCCCTGCTCCAGCTATGAGATCCAGGCTTTGCTTTTCCCGCTGCAATTCCCCTCCTTTCCCAGGGAGCTGGGCAGGTGTGAGCTCCCACTGATGAGCCATTCCCAGCCTCTTTTCCCTCTGCAAAGCGCGCAGGGGCCGGGATTTGAGCAGTAAGGGTTTGTGCCAAGCTGCGAGTCCCTGGATGCTCAGGTCCTGCTGCAGCCTCTGCCGTGAGTTTGCAGCCATCGGGAGCAATCAGCTCTCTCCTGCCGCCTGACAGTGTCGGATTTTCTCACAGCTCCTGATAAGAACTAACCTAGCATTTTACAACTGTATATCTGAAATTAGTAGCAGCTTAATCTCCCTCTGCTGGATCACTCAGAGGTGTAATTGTGCAGAAAAAAGGGTATTAAAATGCAAAACGCTCTCCTATGCTTCTTCATGTTAAATCCCTTCTTCCTTCTATTATTTTTCTTTTTTTTTTTTCATGTTACAAGAGGACTTTTACTTTTTGCCTTCTCCCCATGTGTGTGTCTGTGTGTCTTCATAAAGAGAACGAGCTGGGCATGCAGAGAGAATAATTTCTATTTCTACATAAATCTCAGAAATGAATACTTAAATTCAAGCAAAAAATACATTCTTACACCTTTAATTTCCTCTCTATGAAGTATAATGAAAAAGCCTGATTATTTTTAATTCTTCCCTTTAATAATTCAGCAGTGGAGTGATTTAAAGCTGGGGACGATAATTACCTTTTCACTTTCCTGGTAAATGGAGTTTTAATAGAAATGGAAGCTCAAATGCTGGAATTAATTCAAACAGGTCAGCATCAGGTCATCTATAGCATCTTCTGTATAAATCATTTATCTGAAAAATGGCCTGCTTCTCAATTTCCCAGGAATCCCTACCCAGAGGCTACGTTTAAACAGAAGACTCAATGTTTATATCTTGTAAAGCATGAAGGGGGGGAAAAAAAAGTGCAATCCACATCATCTTGGAAGGTTTTTTTTTTTAATGCAAATGAAACTGCTGTTTGAAGGACAGGGAAGCATGGGCTTGTCTAGATTAGGGAAATTCAGCTGTAGCTACAATGATGGTTGACTGTGGAAGCTTTCACAGATCCCATTATCTGAGCAGTTTGTGCTGCTCAGTCTATTTATCTTCATGCTACACCTGCTACATCTGTTTTAGAGGTGAGGGATGGAGGTGCGCAGTGTCATCTCCAGCTGAGAGCAGACCTCCGAAATAAGGAGTAGGCTCTAACTGCTGCCCTGTGAGCCAGGAAAGCCTGTCAGGGAGAGAGGAAAATAAAGAAAAATATCTTTTCAGCCCCATCTGTGGAGGTGTGTTTTGTAAAAAAGAAAAAGAAAACAAGCCAGGGTAGATTTAGCCTAAGCTGCTCCTGCCCTGGGGAGGATGGTGACACTACAGAGCTGATGTAGCAAGGATTTTCCTGGCACAGGGAGAAGGGGAAAGGCTTCACTGAGATTCCCACACACTGCACCAAGGTCCTGCTCTGATGGATTCAGCGCCAAACCATCCCTGTGGGGTCTGAGACTGCTGAAACACCTCCCCTGAGCATTCCCGGGGCTGCATTGATGTCCCTGGGCAGGGGGTGAGCCCTGCTGAAGGGGAAGGGGCTGGGCCAGCAGCAGGGTTTGGCTGGAAGCAGGAAAAGCATCCGGGGGGTTAAATTTTTCATGAGAGCTAAACATAAACTGCCTCGTCTCTAATTAAGCACTGGGACATGGAACTTTAAAGCACTCCAGCTCTGATTCGCCACAAGTGTGTGGTAATGATTTCTTTTCAAATGTCAAGCAGTTTTGTTTCTATTTCCTTTCATAAATAATTGGTGCTGTGCTGGTGGCAACACCAGCATCCAGCTGGCAGCAGGAGCCTCGTGATCCACTCCTTGCATCCAGCCAGGCACGAGGGCAGTTCCAGCAGATCCCAGGTGGGGAGAGAGATTTTCCTGCTCCCAGGACAATTTCCTTGAGGTTTCTGAATTCATTGTATCAGGTGTTTTGTTTTCATTAAGATTAACCCAGCGTTCAGAGTGTGCCCGTTGGCACGGAAAGGTGCAAGGGTGGAGGATGGCAAAAGGAACATGTGGTTTTCTGCGGGAATAAAGGGAATTTTTATGCCTGAAGTCCAAGAGGAACCTGGCTGAGGAGCCCACACCTAAAAAAGTTCATGGCCAGCTGTGCTGTTCTAGCTGAGGGATCCAGGTGAGCCCTGCCCTTCCTGCTCAGGTTCAGCACATCCTGGAGCCACCCCTGTGTGTTTTCTCTGCCACTTGTTCTCCACACCAATATTTCTCCATCCATGACTGTTTACAGCCACATATTATCCACCCTTGCCTGGGGAACTCAAGCAAATGATTGCATTGCTGGGATCCCCAGCCCTGTTGGTAAATACAAACACAGCTTCCAGCAATGACCCAGCCATCATCAATTCAAGGGGATCAAACTGATGGCTTTTTTTTGTGGGGGGTGCTGCTTAAAATGCTGCAGGAGTGCTGTGTGTTATGGAAATGTTCCTGGCAGGTCCATATTTACTGTCAGATGCCCTAATGAGAAGTTAAATGATATAATTTTTGCTTTCCCTCCCTATAGCAGTGCTATAGGTGGGTGAAATAAAAAAAAAATGTGTTTCAGAAATGTATAAACTTCGGGAATCAGATCTCCTTGGAGAAAAGTGACCTGCCAAGGGACTGCAGTGATGGAATTGATCTCCTGTCTGTCTTTCAAAGGAGATTTTCAGATTTCCCAGACCCATCCATCCAAGGAAGGCAGATGTTAAAACCCTGATTTTGTTTGCTTCTTGCTGCATTCCATATTTAGCCCCAGAAATATCTGAAGTGGTCATGCTGCCTATCTCAAGAGGGAAGGAAGAAAATAAATCAGACAAAATAGAAGCTGGGTTGTTTGCTTCAGGCATGTTAAAGAAGTGTGTGTGTGGCCTCAGCTGTGGGGCAGTGCCAGGGCTGATCTCTGCCCCTGGCTCCCGTGTGTCACACAGCCCTTGGGGACAGCCAGCTTGCACTGGCTGAGCTCGCTGAGGACAGAGACCCGTGCCACATTTCACTCACAGATGCACTGTGGATAGCTTCAAATAAGGATATAAATGGATATATGCTTATGTGGGGAAGTCTCTGCATGCCCCGGGTTGTGCCTGTCCCCATGCACCTGTCCCATCCCCTCCATCCCTCCTGATGGGAGCAGGCTGTGCCTGTTCCACCCCTCCTGATAGGAGCAGGCCCTTCCCTGTCCTATCCCCTCCTGATGGGAGCAGGCTCTTCCCATCCCCTCCATCCTGTCCTGAAGGGAGCAGGCCCTTCCCTGTGCCTGTGCCATCCTCTCCTGATAGGAACAGGCCATTCCCTGTCCTATCCCCTCCTGATGGGAGCAGGCCATTCCCATTCCCTCCATCCTCTTCTGATAGGAGCAGGCCATTCCCTGTCCTATCCCCTCCTGATAGGAGCAGACCCTTCCCTGTCCTATCCCCTCCTGATAGGAGCAGGCCATTCCCATTCCCTCCATCCTCTCCTGATGGAAGCAGGCCATTCCCATTCCCTCCATCCTCTCCTGATAGGAGCAGGCCATTCCCTGTGCCTGTGCCATCCCCTCCTGATGGAAGCAGGCCATTCCCATTCCCTCCACCCCTCCTGATGGAAGCAGGCTGTGCCTGTGCCATCCCCTCCTGATGGGAGCAGGCCATTCCCATTCCCTCCATCCTCTCCTGATAGGAGCAGGCCATTCCCTGTGCCTGTGCCATCCCCTCCTGATGGCAGCAAGCTGGAGCAATGCAGTGGGTGTTTTTCTTTCCCAGAGCCTTGCTCTGTGCTCTGGGTTCCATCCTCCCTGGCTCACTGCAGGTGGCTTTGCTCAGGCCCCTTGCACAAGCAGCCTTCTCCCCTCTCCCTCTCAGGAATGGTGTTTATGGAGCCTCACACCAGCCTCTCTCCTGCATTTTTCATGGATCTGCTCTCTGCGGGCAGTGTGGGCTGAGAATCAAACACAGAGTGCTGCAGCTCCCTGCCACAGCTGCTAATTCCCCTCCTGTCCCTGGCAGCTGCCACCCCTTGGTCCCCAGGCACGGGTTTCATTGAGCCCTGCGTGTCTGTGGGCTCACACAGGCTCTGGATGTCCCCACCTGTCTGAGCCAAGGCGAGGCTGAGCTGTGGGCAGCACCCACCGAGTGCCTCTGCTGTGCTGTGCTGCAGAGACCTCGCTCCTTGTGCTCCATTCTCCTCCTCCTCTGGTCACCCCAGAGCCTGGATTTTTTATTGCTGATCTCGGATGGAGGTGGAGCAATCAGAAATACAAAACAAACAATGGTGCCTGAGGGCTGACAGTGCTTGACAGAGCAGAGCTGATGTTTATTTCTTGGAGTGTTTTCCCAGATCAAGGCAAAGCTGGGTCCAAGAACTTCTCACCTTCTCACTGCCTCCAAAACCACCTTTCCCAGTCCTTGCTGTATTCCAAGCACAAACTGGCACGGAGCATCCTGTGGTCCCTGTGCCAGGAGAGCTGCTCCTGCTTATGGGGCAGGAGAACAGCTGCTTGAACTCCTTCATTCCATGGCATAAGGAGTCTCTGGAATGCTGTAGGACATCCCTGGGGCTGTGGGACTTTGCGGTGGGAAGGAAGAGAGGAGCGGGCTGTGAGCTCTGAGATAAATGAGCATCTGTTTTCCCCACCCCTTGCTATAGAGTTGCCCTTAACATTTTTTCTTTATTTTTGTGATTAATTGAATTCTCTAGATGAGAAGAAATGAGTTCCATGCTATGGAAAAGTGGTGAAATCTGAAAAAATTGTACTCTTAGTTCTCTCCCTGCTTGAACAAGGCATGGACCTGCACGCCATCAGGGCTCCTGCTCATATCCCATCTCCTCATCCCTCCCCTGAAATAAAACAGTGAGTGACAAAGAGAGGTAATTTATGAGCACTGAATAATTCAAGGGACTTCTATGCCCTGCTCCATTTTTTTGTTGTTGTCCCCTGGGAGAATCCACCCCCTGCCACACACATGGGGCCAGGGAGAGGGGGAGCCTCTCCTGGGACATACAAACATTACACATTTTCCTTTCATCCATCCTTCCCCCTGGCCATCTCTCCCTCTTATAAACATCTCCCTTCCCAGCCAGCCCTTTCCATACTTTGTTTTCCCTGCCTTGCATGCACACCTCAGCCTTCCTGTGCCATCCTCCAGCCTCCCTCAAGAGCACTCCATTTCAATAGGAGATGGAACCTGGGAATTTGGCTTTAATGTTTCATAAGCTTCCTTCTAAAATGTAAAGCATATTTATGTTATTTGTATCAACCACCAAGAAAAATACTGCCTTCGATTTTGCAGGCAGATTCTAACCTGCTGCCCACTTTTCCAGGGCAGAACATAAAAATCACAATTTATTCAAAGGAACCCTTTCTCCTATTTACATTTATATTGAATAATTTAAAACAACTTTCTCCACTTCCATAAATTCTTCCTTGCAGGGTGGGAGAACCTGTCCATGTCTAAGGACATGTTCCTAAGGAAACCTAAGAGGACAGCACACAGAGGAGTCTGCAAACCTGATGGCATCTAAGGGATCATCATGCTGGGCCAAGAATCACCTGGAACTTTCCAAATTCTGTCCCTGCCTCTTCTGCTGTGTCTGAAGATGAGGTAGGAGGAGATCAGCACAAGGTGATGGGGGAAACAAACCCAGTTTCAAGACTTTTAACTCTAGGAAAAGCAGGCAGGAGTCTGTCTGAGCAGTGTTGGAGCTGAGCTCCTCCCAGCAGCATCCAGGCAGGCAGCTCATCAGCAGTGCCAATCTGTGGTAATCAGGGAGTTCATTTAAACCCACTGAACACCACTTCCCAACTTTCATTTCCTCTCTCCTTGGGCATGTTTAGGCTCTTTGTCTCTTATCTCTTTCTAATCATTTCTATTTTCATCACTTTCCTTCCTCGGGGTTTATTTGGCAGCGTTTTCTGAAGTTTGGTTTTTTTGTTGGATCCAGAGTTCATGTTGTTATTTTACACTGGTGTCCAGGTGCATTGTCCATCACTTAGGCATGACAGCAAGGAATTGAGCCAAAAGTGAATCAAGCTCTCACACCCCAATGGATGGGTGATCATCCCTCGGAAACCCAAACAGGAACAGCCAGAGAGAAACATCTCCAGTGCATCTCAGAATAGCAGTGAACCCAGATTAACTATCAACACAGACAGGGGAGGTTTAAATAATGCCTAATTTCCTAATTTCTAAACTGTCTCTATCACTCTCAAGGCTCCAAATTCTTTCCCAGCATAGTGAATGACTCAAATTTTACCATGTGCCTGGGACAGCTGATTTTTTTCCCCCACCCTATTTAAACAGATTGTTATTATTTCTTTGATCTGTGCCAAACCCAGCCTCTCTGTGCAGCAGATACAGGCTGTGGAGCAGTAGCTGGATCTTCTGTGGCTGGAAAATCCTCCTGGTGCTGGGTGGTGATTGTTAATTTGGCCAGGGGAAGCCAAAGGAGTGTTTTGAAGTAGACAAAAAGGGGTGGGAACTCAGCCATGCACGATCCACAGCTCCTCTGTGGCAGGAACCTGCAAGTTTTGGGCATATATTATGTGTTATATATATTCCATAATCCAAACAAACTGCAGAGAATGCCGTCCTCAAATTGCTGTGAATTAGGAGCCATTCAAATGCAGCCCAAAGCACTCGTGAACTATTTGGGTAAATAACTCTTTTAATCTGGCGCTGACTCCATTAGAAACACAAGAACCTAATTTCTGCTTGCATTAAAACCAGAGCAAGATGTTGGCAAATCAAAGCTGATGGAGTACAGAAGTGTTCATGTTTTAATTGAATGTGGAATAAATCCACCTGCATATAATACCTCCCCAGAACCTTCCCCCTCAAAGATAGCTTCCTTTCCTTTTTTTTTTTCAATCATTACTAGAATTTCAAGGTTAGAGATTAATTATAGTGGTAATATTGCAATTTATTTTACTGCCAGCTGTAGTGGGAGAATAAATCTAGTTTGAAAACAAATTGTGAGCACTATGTCCATACTTAAAAGCTTGTGATACTGCCTCTGTGTTAATGAAATATTATTGACTGATTCTATTGAATTTGGCAAAAAACCCCTCCCTTGCTGCTTCTGCTGCACCGAGGCACAAATCTTGGAAAAACAAGATCTTGTTTAAACAAGAGTTCAGCTCCTGGCATCTATCAAAGTGGAGCCTCAGGATAGAAAATGAACACCCCTTCCTTCCTCTATCTTAATCCAAAATGTTTCCGTTCTTCCTTTTTTTTGTTGCCTTCTTTATTTCTCTGAAATCCAGCAAATGCTGCAGGTACCTCCTGGCTGTGTTTTATGTTTAAGGGCACAGATACTCATTTAATTAACTCCATAACTGTGTGGTTACTGCTGGCCTTGGGATTGCACAGTAAGCAGCAGAGATAGATTAAGGCAGTAATTTCATGGCTATTTCTGTCTTTTCCCCACTGCTGGTGTCTTAGGGACAGATTTAGATGTCCTTTAGGAAGCTTAAAATTAGGGAAAACCTTTTTTTTTGGACCAAGGAGAGATCCATCACCAGTTCTGATGGAGGTGCAGAGGATGGAAGGTGCCTGGCGCTCCCACAGGGGACAGGGGTGGAGGGATATGATCAGAGAATGTTGGGAGCAAACCTAGGCCTAGGGAAAGGAAAAAGAATTTATTTTATTTTATTTTATTTTATTTTATTTTATTCCCTGTCTTAACACCTCTTTTGCTCCTTGCAGGAGCCCTGCTTGCATAATTGACACCTCACAATAACAGAGATGGAATTATCTTCATCTGAAGCCGTTCTCAGAACTAGAAAGGAACGTTTCCCATGAGCTGCTGGCATTTGGAACTGGGGTCTACAGGCAAGCTCAGTGAACAAATCCCACACAGAAGGGCTGCAGAACTTGAAACTCTCGGCTTTATTCACTCAAACTGCAGATATGTGATGCCCCCAGAACAAATTGCCCCTTAACTGGGTAAACTGTGCTGGGAAATGACAACTTCTCCTCTCCCAGCTCGCCTGGTCCACCTCAACTGGTGCATGAGGACCTTGCTTGAAGTTTGAGTGGTCTTGAAATATAAAATAACAGGACTTGAAATATAAAATAACACATAGGAGCAAAATGAAAAGCTGGGATCACTTGGCAAACGCTGTTCTTTGGAGCAAACCCAGCATGAGATTCAAAGCTGAGACCCACTGGTGGTTCCCACTGGTTGTCCCCTCTCTCTTCACTTGTGGGAACATCTGGGATCCATATGGCACCAACAGCACTTGCCACAGTGCTGGAAATTCTGTTTCAGGAACCAACAAAAAATCTTCTTTCTGGATACTCTTCACAAAGACACAAACTCTGATATCCTTCAAGCACCAAAGAGGGGCTCGTTAGAGCGCTGGTGTTTGAGCATTTGAAGCGATTATTCATGTTCACCCAGCTCCAAACAGCCACCAAACACCATGTGTTTTTCCTCAGTGTTAATAAAATCCTAAATGATTCTTCATTAAGAAGCCCATTAAGACGACTGCAGTTTCCTCGAAGCTCATTAGAGGATATTCTCACCACTAAATTATCACACCGGAGTTTTATAGGAGGCTGAGGAAAGATGCCCTATTGTGATTAATTCATGATAGATTTTCTTCTCCTCTGCTTGCAGTCAGCTCCCCAGGCTCAGCTTTCCTGATTTCCCAACTTTGGGAGGATAAAACTGATCCTTCAGCTTGGCTTTATGGGAGAAACAATCCAGAGCTGAGCCTGCCATCCCTCTTTGTGCAACTTTCCTTCATCTCATGGCCTGAGATGCCCAGAGAGCTCCTGCCAATCTGTGCTAGGATTAGGATCAAGGGCAGCCCTTGCAAGGCAGAAATCTGAGGACAAAGTGGTAAAAACAACAGCAAAAGACAGAATCATTAAACCCATGCTGGATTCTCCTCACTCCAGGTTCTCCTGAACCCAGTGGGAAGCTCCAAGAGCTGGGGATAGCTCAAGTGTGGGAACAGAGGCTGCTGTGACAAAACAGGGCTGCTCAGATCTCCCACTGAGTATTAAAATCTGGTTTTATGGTACATTATACATTTTGGCCTTTTGAACAATCAGTGGCCATAAATGGTGCTTGCAACCTGGAGCCAAATCTGGGGAAAGAACAAGAGCTAATCCGTCTGGCTGGGGAGGATGGAGTGGGAATGGCCAGCACTGCACAATTATTTATGTCCACTCAGAGACACAGGGAAATGAAATGCATGAAGAGGGCTGCCAGGCCCTCCTCAGAATGGGGCTTTAAATGATATTGATGTGGTGCTAATGGGTGCACAGTTTGTCTTCTCTGCATTACAGCTTGGAGCTGGCACTTGGAGAGCCAGCTTAGGCATAGTTGGTCTCTTCAGGAGGATTTATTTCTGGGGATTTGGAGTCTCAAAGAGCTGCAGAACGTGTTTGACCCAACAAGAGGCTCAGGGAGGTGTCAGGGGTACCCAGGCACAGTGCCACTGCTTTCACTCATGCCTCATTCGCCAGCCAAGGGTCAGGAATCCTTCAGCCGGGATTTTTCTCCCTGAATAAGAAAGGAAGAATGAATCTGAATAATATCCCTGTCTGAGGACGACCTTTGGCAAGGGGCTTTGAGGCTGGCAGGGTGTCACACGCTGCCCCAGAATGCCACACACCGCCCCTGCAAAGCTTAAAATCCCCAGGGTTTTGAGCCAGACCTCTTTTAAGAAGCCACATACTTCAGGTGACAGAGGAAACTTTGTCCACTCCTCCAGCCTGTGTGGCTGCCTTGGAAATTTCTCCCACCTATGGATAAAAACTCCTCATATGTGGCCTTTTCCTTTCAGCTTTAATCTCCAGAATCAGCTATTAAATCAAGAGTGTGTGTGATTATCTTTGGAGGAAAAGGTGCAGGGTTTGCAGGCAAGAGCTGTTTATTCATTCCTCCTGCAGCTCCCGCAGGAACGCTGATCCTGGCATGGAATTAAGGGAGGAAGGGCAGAGCTGCGATTTGTTGGCTTGATCTGACAGCCAATTTTCAGATCTGGATCAGAAAGTTATAAAGGAAGTTTTAAAAGTACCTACATTTGGGTTTAGCTCTGTGGAGGAGAGTGTTATTTTTCACTCTGCTCTCAGAGAGGAGTTTTTATTGTGTCAGGGCAGTTTTTAAGGATTCATTTCATTGTGCCATTGACTAAAGCCAGCTGAGAGCAGAGACAAGTGCTGTGCAAACACAGTCCTTCCCCAGAGGGCTCGGAGATTCTGATTAATTATTAAGAATAACAGAGGAAATCATAGAATCCCAGGATGAAAACCTGGCCTTGGACACTCCCAGGGATGGAGCAGCCACAGCTTCTCTGGGTAACCTGTGCCAGGGCCTCCCCACCCTCCCAGGAAAGAATTTCTTCCCAACAACTGATGTAAATCTCTCCTCTTTTGGTTTAAAACAGCTCCCCCTTGCCCTATCACCATCTACCTGTGTGAGAAGTTGCTCTCCATCTCTTTTATATTAACCAGTGAGTAATGAATCACTGCAATGGATGTGTGGAGTGCTATTATTTTCTAATTCACTTCCTTCTGGTGCAAACCCACCCCTGAGATCAGCTGAGTGAGCTGCTGAGGTGTCAGAGGAGCTGCTGAGCCCTGTCAGTGCAGTGGGTAAAGGACTTCACTTCTGCCTGGGGATTTTTCCAGCCTCTGTTTCTTCAAGGAAAACTTTCTCCAGGTGTCCTGGGCAAAACACAGCCAAGACTATTTGGTGGCAACTCAGAAATGCAGGCAGGAGCCAGCCAGGCTGTCAGGGCAGTGCTGAGTGTGGGGTATTTCCCCCCAACCTCTCTCTCCCCATGAGCAGAGAGAATTATTTCTGCAGCTCTAAAGTGAACATCCCTGATAGGAGCTTTGCCTATGATCAAGGGGCAGCTGCAAAATTGCTTTCAAATTGCTGCACAGTTGGGTTTTGCTGGAGAAATCCCTGGTTGAGTAAGACATGGGAAAAATGGCTGGGAAGGAGGGAGCAGAGAGGAGGTCAAGGGGGAATGAAGAGGTGAAGGGTGAGGTGAAATATCCTATTTCCAGCAGAAGCTCAGGGGTCACAGCAGAAGGGATGGGTCCTTTGGCCTTCCAGAGTGAGAAGCAGGGCCTGGCACGTGGATGGGAAGCTCTACAGGAAGGCCAAAACCTTTCATGTTTATGGTTAAAATAAGACTTTTTTTTTTGGGGGGGGGCACACCCAGTCTGGTGTTTTTTCTCCAGCAGGGAAGCAAAAGAAGAATCACAGTCATTGTGCCAGTGTGGAACGGAGTAAGAAATGAAACCCTCCAGGTGAAATTGTGTCCTCTGAGAAGTGAAAAGTAATTTTTCTACTGACTGCATCTGACCACAGCTCTACTCTCCCCCATCTGCTGCCAGGCCTTGGTTAACTCTGCTGCCAAGGTTGCAGTGCAATAAAAATAAAACACTCTCCAATCCAGCTTTCCTGATAGCAGTGACTTTGTTTGAGCAACTTTATAACAAACCCCAGCTCTCCTCCCAATAGATGCCTTTGCTATAATATCCTAGAGTAACAATGGACTAAAATAAATCAGCTTTTACAAACTCATAAACACAAAGAAGTGAATGTAAACCAATTTCTGATCTAGTTGAGGTGCACTGAGATTTCACAGAGTGGCATGAAGCTTGAGTGGATTCTGAAATTACTCTTGAGCCTGAGAATTCATCTCTCCTTTCTCTCCTCTTCCAGCAGAGATGTTGCTCTTAACCCCTTGAAGGCTGGCCTCAAATTCACCTTTTTTTTGGTGTCTCTACCTGTCTACAATTAATTTGTCTATTTGTCTTGAGAGACGGAGAATTCAAGGTGCTGGATATGGAGAATTCAAGTGAACGCTCAGAGCTCTTCACTGACCAAAAATTCAACAGTTCTTGGGAGAAAGGGGCCTCTGGGACAGAGACATTGTCACTGGTGTGAAACATCTCACCCATGGTGGCTGTGAGCCCCTGGGACACTCAGGGCTGGGCACACAGCTGGCAGCCAGAGCAACACTGCTGACGGCACTAGAGCTTGGGGGAAAACTGTTGGAAAATCGGAATTATTGAAAAAAACCTGAATTATTGCAAAAACTGCTGGCACTGCCTGGAAAATACAGCAGGCTCCCAAGCCCCACTGGGAAAAAGAAACCCATCCTCACCATCCTCCCTTCAACAAATGCCCATCCACTGTGTAATTAACCCAGTTAGCAGAGACACTGATGCATGCTAACTCCGTGAAACCAGCTTATTATCTGCACTGCTAATTAGCCATGGGAAAACAGGCCCGGGGTTTATGAATATCCGTTTAAGAAGTAGGAGGAGAGGAAAGGAAAACCTGTTGAAATGGATTTTTTAACCCTGTTATTCCTTTGCTTTTCAAAAAGGGATGAAAGCAGGAATGCATTAAAGTCGAGGAGGGATTGGTTTGGCAGTGGGGCAGGGGGCAGGATGGAGGGGGAGAATGGTTTTGGGAGATCAGGGAGAAAAGCTGTGGGGAAATGGGTTTTACCATCAATTCCTGTACCTCTGTTGGGTCAGGGTGGCCTCTCTGCCTGCCTGGCTGTGGTAACCAGTTGTGAGATCTATTGGGACTGCAGCCTGACCTGGCTGGAGCGGGGCTGGAAACAGCCCTGAGCAAGGACTGGGGATAAGAGCAGCAACAGCGTCAGGAACGTGCATCCAGTGCTGGCTCACTGAGCAGAGCTGTCACTCACTGGAAGCTCGTTCTGGAGTTTGCTGCTGCATTTGGTATTCGGAGAAGAGCCCAATTCACTGATTGTGCTGATGGGATATGAAAGGCAGGATGGAGTTTTATTGCAGAGCAGTTGACCTTGCTCCAGAGATATTACTGATACACAGCTGCTATTCAGCGTGGCAAAACACTGTAGTCATTATGTGAATCTGGCTGCTAAGAGAAGCAATTAGGCTTCAGAGCTCTAGGATTTGCTTTAAAAAAAATAAAATAAAATTCAGGCGTGTTCAGGTGGGAGGATGGGGTAGCTCCCTCTCTGTGTCAGGTGGTGGGATTGCTCTGGAGGGACACAGGGGTGCCTTGTGCTGTCATCGAGGGTCCAAGCAATGACCCTTCCCCATCTTAAAATCAGCTGAAGGCAGATGAGAGTGTGATTCTGTCGCTGCCCAGTGATCCTCAAAGGCTGTGAGATATCACAGAATCACTGAGGCTGGGAAAAGCCTCCAGCATCACTGAGTCCAAGCTGTGACTGATCCCCGCTGAGTGCCACATCCTGTAATTCCTTGAACACTTCCAGGGACTGGGACTCCAAACCCCTTTGGGCAGCTTTTCCATGAGGAATTTCCTCCTGGTGTCCAACCTGAACCTCCCCAGTCCCAGTAAGAGGCTGTTTCCTCTCACTGAGGACACAGGATATATAAAATACAGGATAGGGAGGGAGGCAGGGAAGTTTTCTGTGCTTGCTGGTGAGCCATAATTATGCTCAGAGCCTGTGTCAGCGATTACACTTGTTCCACTTGTACAGCACAGGGCTGGAGCCTTGTTTAACAATGCACAGCTCATTGTTCTCGCTACAGCCCTCAAAGCCACCAAACTGATATTGCTTTTCCACGGGCAGGCAGATAAGGCACGTGCTCAGCACCCTGTGAGAGCCACGATAGCATCGCCACGCGCACGGGGAAATTAAAAACTGCCACGTGGCAACACAGTCCCTCTTCCTGCCTCAACAAAATCCCTCTTCCTGCCTCAACAAAATCCCTCTTCCTGCCTCAACAAAATCCCCCTTCCTGCCTCAACAAAATCCCCCTTCCTGCCTCAACAAAATCCCCCTTCCTGCCTCAACAAAATCCCTCTTCCTGCCGTGGCAGCACAGGAATTCCCAGCTGGAATTACAAAGAGGAGGGCGAGTGAGGGGGATGTGCCACACGAAGGGAGGAAATCCTTCTGTAAGGGATGGGAGATGAGAAAAAACACTGGGAACACAATTGCATCGCTGACTGGGGAGCCTCAAGTCCCACCTGAGGTTGTCCCTGTAAATTTAGGCTGGGCCTTTAAAACAACTTGGTGGTTTTAATGCCTTTCCCATGCCAAAATACACTGGGACACAGGCAAGGGCTGTTTCTATGGCAGAGAGTGGGAATCTGTCCCAAATCTGTCCCAGATCTCTCCTGTGTTGCATTTGGGAATGAGGGGAGATTAAGAAGCAGGACAGAACTGGAAGGAGAATGGGGAGCATGAGATTGCCTCTGACAGGCAGACACTATGGCAATTTTTTCCCCAAGATGCATTTTTGTCCTTCACTGAAAAGTGCTCATTTGTTGTAGCAGAACTATTCAAGATTTGGAAGCATTCACAAGGAATTTTCTGAGTTGGAAAAACACGGTTTGAAATTATCAAGGCACCCCAATCTCATGCAATCAGGACACAAAGTCTGGGAAAATCTGAGTCAAAATTTAGCCTTTCACTTGAAGTTTAAACTTGAATGCTTTAAAATACCCTAAAGCTTAAAATCAAAATGGAACAATCTAAAGTTATTGGAGGAAAGGAATGACCCAATTTAAACTGTATTTCTACTGGTCATCTGGGGAAAATTGGCAACACATCGGCTTTTTGCTTCAATTTGAGATAGATTTCTGTCAGTCAGAAAAAATTGTTTTCTGCCCCATGCTTTTTGCTTTTTCCTCTCTCTGTTTGGTGCAACATGAGCACCAAACAGCTGAGGGATGTCTGCAGGACCTGGGGCTGTGGGACCCTGTCCTTTCTGCATCCAGCACCTCTCAGGGGAGTCTCTCCCTGTGCCAGGCTGGGCAGCAGCTCCGGTGCTGGGCACTGTTCACCCCAAAGGGAAGAAATGATCATTTTCTCATGTCTCATGCCCAGAGAATATAAGTTTTCTCCTCTTTGGAATTAAATTTACTCTTTTTTTTTTTGCACCTCTAGCTTTTCCCCAGCCTGGAGGAGCTTTGAGAGGGCAATGGGAAGGGGAATATCTAGTGTGGGAATGTGGGATGCTGACCTGGCTGGATACAGGGACAGAGTCAGGGCCTTCCTCTCCTCACCACAAGCCACTTGGAGAAGACAAACAGTTTTCCAGAGTTTCTACTTCATGCCAGTAAGGACCCTCTGGAGTACTCCCATTTCCATAGATTTACTGGCTTAATGCTTTGTTAGAATGATAAAAGCCAGTTAATTATCCCTTATGAGATTCTGCCTCCCCACCTGCCTTCCTCAGCGCCCCCAGCCCGGCTGTGTATTTATCTTTTGTTCATCCATTTGATTTGGAGGCGAATAAATTGGGAAAGCTGGAGTGATTCATGTACTGTGGATTGCATATTGATCTGGCACGCTCTCCTCCTTAAAGCCCCCATTAGTCACGCCGATCAATGGCTCCTTCTGGATGGGAATCCTTGCTGGGGAGCCGGCATGGGAGCTGCAGGAAGCTCTCTCTGCACTTCATAGCCCCCAGCCCAGCCCCTTTTATTATTCTTTTTGTTGTTGTTCTTGCCAGAAATCCGGATGCTTGGAAGTTTGCAGAGGCAGGGATGGCTCTGCTGCACTCCCAGCCCCTAAGACCCTTCCTGAAGCAGTTTCTGAACGCTTCCAGGAGCTGCTGGTGATAGTTTCTCTGCCAGTGAACTTTTTTCTGATGGGTATCAAAAGCCAGGAGGTGAAGGAACATGTTGTTTTGCAGGCTGCTGGAGAAATATTTCCTCCTACGTGGAGCAAGCACAGGGTTTTCCATCAAGAACAGGGCGCTATCAAATCAGTAGCGCTCCACACGAGCCTGGCGTTAGCTGATCTTCCAGCAGAGCTCATAAAACGCTTTACTGAGGCACTGCAGCATTGTCTTCCTCCGAATCAGACACAGCCAACACCTCCACAGCTAAATGGGGCCATTTAAACAGCCAGCAGCACCACCAAATCCATGTCTCAGCCTCCTGACTCACTGCTTGTTTCCTTTTCTTCTTCACTTTTACTCGGACTGGGAAATTCCATGCAGGAATGTGGATCCATGGTGCATTTTCCCACCTCCTAGTGCGGGGAAAGCAGTTTTAAGGCCGGTGCTGAGGTGACACACCCCAAAATGCCACAGGTCAGTGGTTTTCAACCTGTACTTCGAAGAATTTTGGGGGTTGACAGATTAAGGAGCTGCAAGAAGAAGCTCAGAAAAGCCAGGTTGTTGTCAGTGGGCTTAATGAAGATTTTCAGGGACCAGAGAAAGTATTCCTCCAGCAGAAACTTAAAGGGATCAGATGTAAAAAAAAAGGGACTGAAAGCTCAGGGTATGACTGGGGCTAAAAACTGGAACACGAGGGGAAGGCAAGAGGGCCTTTAGGGCTGTTTAAGTTTAAGGGCTCTAATATTTCTCCCAGGCTTGGTTCTCCTCAAGAGATTTTGTGTCCTGTGTCAGAAACCCTCCTGGGCCAGGCAGCACAGCTCTGAGCTGCTCCTGGGAGCAGCTGGGAGAGCATTCCTGTTGTCCTGGCTGTGCCTGAGACAGGGAGCAGATGTCCCTCAGGCTCCTCCACTTGTCCCATGGCTGTTCCAGCAACAGGAGCAGTTCACCCCAGGCTCAAAGCCACCCTTCTGCCCACACTAACAAAGCATTTGCTTTGGGAATCCTTCCTCTGCTGGTTTAGTTGTGCCAGAAATCATTCTCCCTGTGTCTGCTGGGAATAGCAACCCCTGGGAGCAGCAAGGAGCATTTGCTGGGCTTCACCAGTCGGCTCTGGCCAAAAAGATCTCACTGCATCTCCTTTTTCCCAAACCTAAAGCTGCCTGAAGCTGCTGGGGCCTGGCTGTGTCCTTTCCACAGGGTTCTGCTCTCCGTGGTGCCACCTCTGCAGCAGAGCAGGAGGGGAGCAGGGTGAGCCTGCTGCTGCCAGGCTGATAAAAGCCTCCAGCACCCTGAGGTGTTGCTAACACGTTCTGCCTGCCAAGCTCGGGCTGATGAGGGCTCCTGACAGGCAGCAGCTTCCCCAGGTGTTAAACATTAATGGCTTTCCAGCTTTGCCTCTGGATTTGCGGTGTCTGAGGTGTCAGGCCTTGACAGGACAATTACTGCCCCAGCTCCACACTCCTGGAGAGGCCCCCAGGGAATGGATTAAAGGGACTCAGTCCAGGGTGTGACACACAGCAGGGGCACAGGACTCCGCTGGGGTGTGTAACCCATCCCCAGGAGGAAGAGGAGTGCAGATGTTCTACCCAGTACCTGATTACTCCTGTTAAAACCCTGAGCCACGGTTCAAATCCAGCACCATTTTCCTCTGCTCCCCTGATTTTGGATGCCTCTCCCAGTCCCCATCTGCATCCTCACCTGATGCATCTCTGCAGACATTTGGCTCTCTGCTCTCTGCAGCAGTGGCTGCTTTTCAGGGCAGCTGATCAACAGCAATGTTGTATAAAGTCTCAGCTGCTTTTTTCCCCCTCCTTCCTTCCTTCGTATATGATTCACAATTTTGTCTTTCAGGAAAGCTCATGTCATTGAAATATGTCGCCTCTGTGAAATTTCGCCAAGCTGAGGGTTTTCCCTGCTGAAAATATCTGAAACTGCAAGTGTTAGAGGTTTTGGTACAAATCTGCCTTCATGAGACTCACCACTTGGAATGGATTCAAGATTTCCTTCATGGCCACATGATCTTTCACATAGGCTAGATTTGAAAACAAACTCATTTGCTCTGCCAAAAAGGGAGGAAACCTTTCATGAAAACAAGATGCGTTCCAATTTAGCAATGATCCACGTAAACACAAAAATATAGGGTGCCATCTTTCATAAATCCTAGGCATTAAAAGATCAGCAAAGAGAAAATGGCATGATTGCTTTGATACCCACATCACTTGCTGGATGGAAAAAACACGGACACGGGAAATAAAACCAGCAGGACACAAATGTTAATTACTGGAGAAAGAGTCCTTTCCTAAATTGTGTGTGTGTCTTGTGTGTCTCTCTGCCTCTCACTCTCTTCTGGCTGGAGGACTCCAGCTCAAGGTTTGGCCCAGCCCCACAGGGATTGGGAAGAGGAGACACAACCCAAGCTGCAGCTTCAGACCTTTTTGTAGTCCCATCCCACTTGTGAGCATCCCCAGGCTCTGGGGTGCTGAGGATCCCCTTCCCTGCTCACTGCTGGGACCATGTGAGGAGAACCTCTCCCCACGACCCAGGAGATGGGTGTGAAATGAAACCCTGAAGGTTTCTCCAGCCTCAGCAGCTTTTTTTTTGCAGAAGAGGCTTGAGCAGGGAGTGTGGAGAGGCAGGGGAAGCAGCCTGTGACACGATGCTGTGCACCCCCAAGCCCCTGCAGGCTGGAGAGCCTTCCATCAGCAAGGAGAATGTCCCTGCTCTCCCCTCCTTTCCTGCTCCTTTCCCTGTCCCCATTTTCCCCAGCTCCCATCAGAGCATCCAAGTTCCCTGCAGATCCTGGCCCATAAACACTCACTTTTATAGCTGCAGCCAGGCTCTGGGGGATTCTGTAGCCAAATGGCTCCATCCATTTGCTTTTCTAAGAGTCACACCAGCAATACTGAGAGTGCTTGGAGTCACAGATAAATCCTGGTGTTAGAAACCCACTTGTGCACTTCATGCCACAGAGCTCTTTTCACTCAGATCTTTCCTGTGGCACAAAGCTCCCACCTCGCTCAGGGATCCTCATCCTCCAGGAAAATTCCTTAGGGACAAGGCCTGTTGCTTTAATCTGTGGATGAAGCTTTCCCTCCACTCTTTTCCCCCATACACATTTTATTACAGTGCAAAAGAAAATGTTTGTTCATTCCCCACTCGGTTGTTTGAGGTGGAACTGCTGGGAGAGGACAGAAAAATTCTGTTTGTAAAGGAAGGGAGGGAGGAAGGAAAGGAGGGAAGGAGGGAAGGAAGGAAGGAAGGAAGGAAGGAAGGAAGGAAGGAAGGAAGGAAGGAAGGAAGGCTTTGATCCCACCTCTGCATGTATTGGCTCTGCATGAACACCTTCCCTTTTTCTGTGGTCTCATTTACCAACTTACTTAACCTTCTCTGGCAAAAATAGCTTGGAAGAGATGAGAGCAGAGGGACAAAGAAATAAGGTTACACATTTACCAGCCTGTTAATATTTATGAGGGCGATGAACCAGATTAATCTCCATGCACCGTTTCACCTGCAATGCTTCCCTTCCATATTTATGTGAGGGGAAAATAAACAAACAAAAAGAAATCCAAATATCTACCTGCTTTTAAGCAGTGTGTGAGCCACCTGCCATTCAAACAGGATAAAAGAGTTTTCCTCTGCATCTTTTTGGGCAGTGGGATAATTTTCCAAGTTTCAGGTGAAGGGATGGGGTCACTGCTCTGTAGGAATTCAGGAATTTGCCTGGGGTTTAGGATCTGGGGAGTGGCGCTGTGCAGGTGTGTGGGATACTCAGAAATGCCAAAAGCAGGGCTGGGGCTGGAGCCAGTGCACAGCCAGACCCTGCACTGCTGCAGCCTAAACCCCAGGTGGCTCCAGGTCTGTTACTCACAAACCCAAGTGCTGCTGTCTGGGTCCTCCCAATCCCCCAGGGAAACATCTCTGCCTTGTCTCCAGGAGCAACACACTCAGTCTGTTTATGAAACTGGTTATGGGGATGAATTAACGTTTAAAACCTTGCACAGTTTACATTTCCATTTATAAATTCTCCTGTTAGGATTATTTGATAATGCAAATTCTCATCTACTGTCTTAATAGACCCTTCAGTGTTGGGGTGGGTTTGGATTTCAATTGCTTTTCTTTTCTCCTCCTAGTAATAGGATCTGCCTCACATTTGACAGATTTGTCAGCGAAATTTCAACAAATAATATTAAATGAACTTTAAATGCCATTTGTATCATCAGTTTTTAATTTCAAAAGTGTCATCCCATTGCATTTGGGGAATATGTAAATGAACAGTTCACCTACTAAATTTTATGGCAGCTCAACGTGTCTGGAATATTTTTGCTGATATTTCTGTTTATTTAATCCTTGCAATATAAGGGAGAGATTAGCTCTGTGTATTTTCTACATTTGTTTTATAATGACTTGGGGTTTTTGTTTCACTAATGAAATGATTTAGAGTGATGCAAAACAAGGTACAAATTGTATTGGAAGCTGACTATGAAATAAACAATTCTGAGGGGGAAAAACCACCCAGATTAAGGAAAAAGAAGGATAATCCTGTGCCACTGCATGTGATGAAAATATTTAAAGCCCTGTGTTCACCTGGATTTACAGTGAGATATGATAGAGAAATGTGACACCTGAAGTGGAAGGAGCTAATTTGGACACTCAGACTCTGCTCCACTGCAGAGCTTTAAATCCTGACCAGCCACTGCTCTGCCTTGAGAAAAAGAAATTCTCACATGATCAGTGCTTAACTTACTTTTTGTAAGTGTTTGAGGACATTAAAATGATGTTGTAGAGATTAAAACCACTTTTTGGCAGAAAACTACATTTTTTTGCTTAAAATTAGGAAAAGGGGACGGGAAGGAAGGTCCTTTCAGGTGACAGCAATGACGTGGGACTTAGCAGAGCTCTGAAGGGGGAGGTGAGGAGAGGATGGAAGATTTTCTGTGCCCTGAGAAGTGGGTGAAGCGTTCTGCAGCAACACAGCCCCTTTACAGCAGGACAAACAACTCTGGATCATTTCCCTGTGCCTTTTCAGGACCCTTGGCTGTGCTCAAACAGGAGACAGGACCGAGGTGCTAATTGCAATCCCCTCATTATGCAAAGCCATCAGCAGCCCAAAGTCCTGTGCTGACGTGGCCCTCAGCACGAGTTATTGCTGGGGTTGGTGGCTCGGGCTGGGCCAGTGTTTATGACGAAGGAGAACAAAACATTCTCCTGCAAAACCCCCTTTGCTGCTCAGATCTCCCTCTGATGCCTCCTGAGCACATAAATTCCTCATCATTGCCCTAAGGTACTGCCCACTGCCACCCTTGGAAGTTTTCAGGACCAAACTGGACCAAGTCATAAAATCCCAGGATGGTTTGGGTTGGGAGGGACCTTAAATTCCCCTCTCCCCCTGCCAGGGGCAGGGACACCTCCCACTATCCCAGGTTGCTCCAACCTGGCCTTGGACACTCCCAGGGATGGGGCAGCCACAGCTTCTCTGGGCAGCTGTGGTCTCCTCACCCTCACAGGGGTGAGTTTATTCCAGATATCCAACCTGAATTCCTCCTCCTGGGTGACCTGACACAGCTTTGAGCAGAAGGTTGGGTAGAGTAGCCCTGGGGTCCCTTTCCACCTGAACTCCTGTCAGCACAGGCACTCCCTGTGGCTGAGGATTGCTGGAAAGGGCCATGCTGAGGCTGCTGCAAAAAGACCTGGTTTTGGCTCAGTGTTTATTTTCTGTTGTTGTTTATCTCAAAAGAACCGGAGGGTTTATTCCGGTAGAAACACACGGGTGGGATGAATTACACTTGTCTGTGGTGTTTTCCCGCCCCAGCACTGGTTTCTGACGGGGGTGGCATTCCCAGGAGGATGATTTGACTCCTGTAGGCAGCTTTTGATGTGCTGTGCTTGGAGCAGGAGCAGCAGGAGGAGGAGGATGGAGCCCAAGCAGCCGCCTGTGCTGAGGGGAGCTGGGGCTCTGCTCTGCTGAGCTCATTCATTCCGAGTGAACACGGGGCTCCGGGAGTGACACTGATATTTAAGCAAGCAAAGTGCTCTGCTTAATCACAGCCTGAGCGTGCTCCTGGGAGAGATGGGGCCAGCAGAATTCCCCTCACAGTACATCCAGAGCCAGGTGACTCCGTCAGGATCCTGCTCACGCCTTGGCTGAAGAGGACAAGGAGAGGACTCGCTCTAACAGCTGCCCTAAAATGTAGGTAAATTTTGAAAAGAACTCCTCTAGTTAACACAAACCAGCCTCCTCCAGCCCCTTGTCCCTAAGTGACTCAGCTGAGAGCTCTGTGGTACCTGCTGTCACCTCTCATGAGGAATTGCCACTGCAAGAGCACTCCGAGAGAAAATAATACAGATTATTTATCCAGAGAGATGCCCCACTCTCAGAGTGGGCAGAATGGTGCTCAGATGAGCTCTCTGGGTTGGAGCCAGAAGCTCTGGTCAAAATAAAGCCTGTGGCACAGTGGCAGGTGTCAGAATTGCTGGGGAAGTGGCACGGCCAGCTCAGCCAGGCTGCATTTCAGTGCTCTCTTCATCTCTCAGCTCTCCAAAACTGGTGGCATCCCAGAGAGACGCAGGAGAGAGACAATTCCCTGCCTTGGTCCTCCCCTCCTGTCCCTGCTCATTTCCACCTGCGTTTCTTTGTCTCTCCTTCCCTCCCAACCTCCCTCGTGCTTTGTCTTTGAGCCGCCGTGGCAGCAGTTGGGTGGTGGGAGCCTTCAATTCCCTATTCAGTTCACCATGGAGCAGTAATTTTCTGCACTTCCATAATTAGGGGGATTTTAAGCAAAGTACCCTGTGGATGATTACGAGCTGGATTCAATCTGGGTTGCTTTGATCACCAAGAGGATGAAGACACCGCTGGAATATTTGGTGGTGTGCTCTGCCTGGAGAACCTCGTGCCAGCTGCTGCCTCCCTGCCTTCCCCTCTCCCTCTCAGCCCCCACCACCCCTCCCTGCCAATCCAGGGATTGTCTTTTCAGCTCAAGTGGAAGAAATAAATGCCCCTTCCTGGAAGATGAAGCTCTGTTAAAATCAGTTTTCCCAGTGAAGAAGCAGCATGGCCTGGTTGTTGGAGCAGGCCCTAAGGAAAGCAGAGTCAGGGAATGAAATTCCCAGGCCTGTGCCTTGCTTTCCTCATCTCTAAAATGATGGAATAAGGGCCAAGG
This sequence comes from Anthoscopus minutus, assembly GCA_013399455.1. Lineage (NCBI taxonomy): Eukaryota > Metazoa > Chordata > Aves > Passeriformes > Paridae > Anthoscopus > Anthoscopus minutus. The sequence goes on along the minus strand of VWYI01043640.1, from coordinate 55,087 downwards.
CATTAATTTGTTGTTTTGCTTTGTAAGAGCTCCTGTAATCAGCATTCCAAGGGCGAATGCCTGATCCCTTGGGTCTCTGAAATGGTTTGGGAAGATCTGTGAGGGAATCACAGGATGGTTTAGGTGGGAAGGAACTTTAAAGCTCATGGCAGGGACACCTTCCACTAACCCAATCTGCTCCAAGCCCCAGAGTCCAGCCTGGCCTGGGACACGTCCTGGCCTTGGATATCACGGTGCCTTTGAAGTGATAATTGATTTTTCCAGCTTTTATCAGCTTTGAACCCAGCACTGAACACAAAACCTTTCCCCATCACCTTTTTGCTTCTTCAGCTGTCTCCCTGATTATCTTCTTTATTATTATCTCCTTTCCCTCCTGAGAACCCATCCAGCTGCCCATTGCAGCTTAATCCCTCCTGGTTCCAGAGAGGAGACAGTGACAGAGCAGGGCTGCAGTGGCTGAGGACACCCTGAGCCTGCAGGAATGTCTGGTGAGGGCTGGAGGGAGTGGGAGATGAATTTCAGGATTGAGGGAGATGACAGAACAAAGGTTTGGATGATCAGCAGAAGAGCTGGACCACAGCGACTTTATTGCAATTTATACACAAAGATTGTGGCAGGAGCTGTCCCCGCACGGGGAAAAGGCAGGATTCACCTGCCACAGGAATCTCTGCTCAATGGGAGGTCACGGGAGGAGGTTCCTGTTCCCAAATGTGAGCATGATGGGCTGTCAGCCCCAGTGTATTAATAGACTATTAATGCTTCCAAGTTTCCTGAGCCACGTGCATGGGTTCTCGATAGGTTAATTAGGCCATATTTCAGGATAATTACAGCTGTATATTTCTACACTAATTAAGTGGCTTTAAAACATACCCACAATGTGGCTCAGTGAATCATAATTAAACTTCCTCTGCCTCCTGCTATACACTATGGAACTAATACCCATAAAAGACCCAAACGCTGCTCCTTGCCAGCAGCAAATTGGAGCTTGCAAAAAAAAAAAATTTAAAAAAATAATCTTTTGGAATGTCTGCATTTATTTTATTTTTTTACAGAATCATGTACAAACTAATTCAAAATGAATATTACATGAGTCATCAAAATGCTGCAGCTTCCCTCTCTTTATTTATATTTATCCTACCACGTGAGCTGTCACCTGGAGGAGATGGCGCCGCTCCAGCGTGAGGGGAGAGGGATTCATTCTTGCCTTCTGACAGAAAGGGGCTTTGCTTTCCCCTCCCTTCCAGCTGGACAAGGCTCAAAATCCATGGAGAATGATGTTGGAATATCCTGCTTGTGATCATCTCTGGCTGGTGGGGAAAAGGAGACAATTCCTGGCTGCTGCCTGCCTGTCACTGCCCCCTCCTTGGTGCTGTTTAGCTGGAGGCCTGAAATTCCTTTTTCATTCCACCAGAATTGGCAAAATCCTTGGTGCTGTTTAGCTGGAGGCCTGAAATTCCTTTAGGAATGGTTTAGGTGGGAAGGAACTTTGAAGCTCTTGGCAGGGACATGAGTCCCTGGCAAAATCCTTGGTCCTGTTTAGCTGGAGGCCTGAAATTCCTTTTTCCTCTGGTTTTTCCTCTTTTTTGGCATCTGATGCCCTTTCAGCCTCCACTTGACAAAAATACTGGTGCCTTGTCTTGTAATTCTGTCATTCCCTGAATGATCCCAGTAATTCTTCCCCTGCACAGCTTCCTTGCATCCTCCTCAGGATGATCTATCACTTTTTCCTGTGCCTTGTCCCCAGGTATTATCACACCTCCTGCATCCTGAGTTGAGCTGTTCCATTCTTTTCCCTGGCTTAGTGTCCTGACATTGTTCTGGGGGCTTACAAACTCTCCTACAATAAAAAACAATCACCAAATTCTTCTCCTTTCCATCAGATTTTTCCATTTCTGGTGGAATTTTGTTTGAGTGAACTTAAATATCCATTTATTTTCATCCTCCTGTCTCTCACCCCTTCCTGGATATGTGAATGTTCTTCAAAAGTTTAAAAGGATGTAGAAAACTAGGATTAAATGTAGGGAAATTCAGACTATATCTGGGGGTTTTTTGTGTATTTTTCAACTGATTTACTCCAGTTGTGTCTCCAAGCTTTTGATGGGAGCTTGCAGCAAGCATTCCAGTGGAGGAATTAATAATTAGATGGCATAGCGATGGGTGCTGTGGAAATATAATGATACAGATGGACACAGAGATAGATCAGTCTGACTGAGAGAAGCGAATTTTAAGCAATGTTTTAGCACATTTATGGAAATCCAGTGTGATATTCACCCAGAAAACTCATTCCAGGGGTTGAGTTCAGCTGCTCAGGAGCCATGTGAACAGCATAACCAACACCAAACAGCTCTCATTCCCCTGCTGGAATTTTCCCAGCTAATTCCTGATGCAAAGCAAAGCAAATTCTAAACTCTCACTCGGAGCAGGGCTTCACACCTGGGGTCCCTCTACCATTTTTATGAGTTCCCTCACCTAATGAACAAATTCTAGGAGAAACAGAGCTCCCAGACAGGCAGGGAAGCCAAATTTGGAGGATTATTGATGAATTATTCAGCCCTCTCTGCCCGAAACACTGACATGTGAGCGGGAGCTTAATGCCTTTAGGCACAATTTCATTGTGGGACGACAGATCCAGGTTTATAGTCAACATAAAAGCCCCTTATTTACATGTGCAATGCAATTTTTTCTGTGTCTCAGGACTTAATCTCAAGTGTCTCCTGTTGGGGAACAAAAAATTAAGTTCTGGGTGAGGTTCATTTTCTGTAGACCATGTCAAAAGCTCTTATGGAACAAGAGAGGCAGAAAAACTGCTTGGTTCATCACTTATTTATTTCTAATGAATGGGAGAGGAACAATGCAGCAAGACAATCCAGGTGAAGTCAAGGGAAAGGTTTTTAATGAGAAGAGTGAGGAACAGGTTATCCAGGAGAGACATTGAATCTCCTCCCTCCAAGGAGGTTTGGATGTCTGTGATTCTGCTCCAGTGGGAGGCAGAGGGATGCAGCTGCACAGGTCTAAGACAGAAAGGAAGAAAATTAAATTACAGGTCAGCTGAGACAGTTGTGATGAAGACATTTCAGAAGCATCACTGAGCATGTGAGCCTTGGCAATGTGCAGATTCCTCAGGATGGATAAAAGCTGATTTAATTCCAGCCACAGGCACCTTGTCCTGCCCCAGCCATCAGTGCTGAAGGTGACTTTCTGTTGAAAAGCAGCAGGGAGAGAAGAGGAGGGAGTTCAGCAGATCTTGGGAGGCTTTCCCTTCTCTCCTGTCCTTGGAGTTCGAGTTGCAGGTCCAGCAATTGCTTTAGAGGCTGCTTTTCCCCTCAGCCAAATGAAATCTTCCAAGCCTTCCCCAAAGCCGCCAGGAATTACAACAGCAATGCCTTAAAATCCCCCCAAACCAAAGCAGTGAGTTTTGTGTCACTTTTAGACTTGTGAGTGAGGATTTTAAAGCTGTTTGAAGTGCCCTGGGCTAGCTCAGAAGGAAGGGAGTCAACCTTCCCCTCTGCCTGCCCTCACAGGTCCTGGACAAAGCTTCCCACACACCAGTAACCCAGCTCACCTTGCCCAGGGGACTCTTTCCCTGTCTCTGGAGGGACCCAGGGGCTGTGTTTTGACGCAGCCCTCTGAGTGCTCTGCAACGCTTGGACTGGAAGGCTCTGTATAAAACGTTAACCACAGTCATTAATCGTTCTGCTGTGCTGCTGCTGACTTTCATGTGGCAGGAACTGCAACCTGGAACAAGCTGCTGCCACTGGAAAAACATCCCTGTGCAGGGAAAACATCCCTGTGCAGGGAAAACATCCCTGTGCAGGGAAAATATCCCTGTTGGGGCTGAGCTGGAAGGCAGAGCAGAAGGAAAATCAGGATCTGCAGCTGACAGGGATGAAGGGTGGATGCTCTGGGGAGAGCCAAGGCTGGATGAATCCTTGGGGCTGGGATGCACCAGGCAATGCTTCCACAGCTGGATTTGCTGCAATAAACTCCATCCCTGAGTGCAAACATGGGAGGGTTGGCTCTGAATACCAATGGGCTTCGTGGCTGTGAAAAACCTGTCCCACCTTCACCTGCAAAAATCACCTCAGACCTCAGCAGGCACCGCGGGCACTTGTGGTGACGTCCAGCTGAATTCTGGGCGAGAGGGTAAAATCAGATGTGGAATGCTTGGGTTTGAGGGCTGAAGGGATGGTGCCACAGGGCAGCAGCAAGAAGGGTGCCCCCGTTCTAGGGGAGAGGTGGCACAGGGCAGAGGGGCTGGGGGTGAAAAAATGAGGTGCAGGGGCCCTTTGGGGTGCAGAAGGCAGAGGGTCCCTGCCAGGCAGGCTGAAATAGAGTTTCAGGGAGTCACTGAAAAGTCACTTTGGTAGCGACCAAAGAGCTCTTCAGGATGCAGGTGAGCTGAACAAAAGGTAATTGAGTGTGTCCAAGGCTGAGGAGAGTGTGGCAGCTGCTTTTGGGGACAGCCCTGCCTGGCAGGCAGCCCCTCTGAGCTGCACAGCACGGGACACTGGCTGGGCTGCATCCCTGTGCTCCCACCTCCTGATGGAAAGGGGACATGATCCCCCCAAAAAGCCACAGCCACTCGTGTTTGTCTTGCCTACAGAGCTGGTAACAGATTAAAGGATTTGTTCGAGGAGAAACGCTCTCACCCCTGGCAGTTTTAATAAACCAATAATCAAATAAAGAAGCGACTACAATAAATTAACATCTTTTACCAGAAGGCAGGCAAGACTATCCTTTTAAAGCCATTGTCAGAGTTGTAACCGGTGAGACAAGGGAGGGAGGGGAGAAGAAGAAGCAGCAGAGGGGAAGAGCAGGGAAAAAAGGGAAAAAAAGCATTTAACCCCGGTTGTTAGACATGTGAGTCCCACGTCTAATTTCCAGCGGCCTTGCAGCGTGTGTGAGTGCTGATAAGGCCTGTGTGAAATTGCCAGCTCGGGCTGAGGCGTGGATGTGCCATAAACCATTTCTTTATTGAGCAGATAAAGGAGCGAGGCCGGCTGAGCATGACTGAGCCATTAAACTCTGCAGCCGAGCAGGAGGGGTGAGGAAAGACACCCATTCCTATTAGGAACACCATTAGTTAATGAGAATTGGTGTGTGTGTGTGTGATCAGAGACGGTTTTCACGCACACACCTGGCCCCGGGTTCTCTGTGGATGGAGCAGCATGAGGGGGGAAGGCAGGAGGGGCGGCAGGGACACTGTGTGACCCCTTGGAGAGCTCTGCAAGGAACTGAGGGTGAGGAGCAGGGAAATAAGGAGAAATCCAGGTGAAAAGCACATTCCAGGTGAGTGTGTGAGGACTGGGCTGGGCAGGGCTGATGCTGCTGCCTGGGAGTGTCCAGCTGAGCTGGGCTGTGCTTTGGGCACTAACATTTTTCCAGCTTTGCTGGGTGTTTTTGCAGTGCCTGGTGTGCTTCCTGCATGTGCATGTGTTATCCCTGCAGCTTTGATCACAGAATTGTAGAATTGTGGCATAGATTGGGGTTGGATTGGAAGGGACCTCAAAGCTCATCTAAAAGCTTCCACTATCCCAGGTTCCTGCAAGCCCCATCCAACCTGGTCTAGGACACTTCCAGGGATGGGACAATGCCTCACAAGGAAGAATTTTCCCCTAACATCTCATCTAAACCTGCTCTCTCTCAGTTTGATGCTGCTTTACATGCAACCCTACCCCTGGTGCCATCACTGGTGATCAGCAGGGCGAGGAAAGGAGAGAGATGTGCAGCCCTCGGGCTCTTCCAGCTATGGATTCCCATCCTTTCCCCAGCCAGGAAGGTCCCATCCCAGCTCCTGGCAGTGTCTAACGTGGCACTGTGTGGCAGACAGCTCCTGGCCTCAGTGCTAATGGGAACAGGGATGAGCGGCCGCAGGGCTCGGAAGCGCTGAGGCTGGAGCAGAGCAGGGAGCACTGGGGATGGATCAGAGCAGGGAGCACTGGGGATGGATCAGAGCAGGACCAGTTAAATCAGAACAGGGAACTCTGGGGATGGATCAGAGCAGGACCAGTTAAATCAGAACAGGGAGCACTGGGAGTGGAGCAGAGCAGGGAGCACTGGGGCTGGAGCAGACCAGTTCAATCAGAGCAGATGGCCACATTAGCACTGCAAAAGAGCAGTGTCTCGCTCTCTCTGCTCATCACTGGCCCCCCATCCAGTCTCAGCCTCCCAATTTTCTCAGCGAGCCTTTGACAGCTGCTCCAGGGGAAATTGTGCTGCTGGGGTGAGAGGAGCAGAGCCCTCACCTCCTTTTCATTACCCACGAGCATCAACTCCCTTTGTCTTCCCAAGCAATTTCATAGCCAGTGCACAAACACGGAGCCATCAAAGGAGCCTTTCACTGGGCTGGCACGGGAGACAATGGGAAGCAGATACACCTCCATCAACAAAGGGCTGCATTTCCATTTTGATAATAAGCCTGCTGGCTCCCTGTCCAACACCCGTGTCTTGTTTTCCTTGTTTTCCCTCTCCTTCCCCCAGCCAGCCCCAGGATGGGGTGTACAATAGCATTTCCTTCCCTCCTCTTGCCACTTGTCGTGCTGACAGATCTGATAGCCCTGCGTGCCACACTCTGCCTTCCCTTCCAAACAGCAGAGACAGAGAAAAGCAGGCCTTGTTTCCCTCCCTTTCAGGGTTATCTCCCTCTTTCATGTCCTCATCACGATGCCACTGCAGGGATGGGACTGCAGAGGTTTAGGAGCTGCCAGGAGGGTGTTTTCCTGTGTGTGTCCTTCTGCTGGGTGTGTGCACTGGGGCGTTCCCAGGCTTGCACCAGAGCTGAGTGTGGCTGCCCAGGGCTGTTATTTTAGCAGGGTGCAAGGAGAGGCCTGAACTGACATGGGGCTCCCAGCCAGATGACACCTGCCAGGTACAGGGATGCTGTTCCTTTAGGGTCCCTAACAAACAGCCCCCTATCACAATTAGAGCACTCCATCCTTTTAAAAATTTTTCACCCATTTTACCTCTTCCCTAAACTGATTATCTCAGGCCGGTCTCAGCCATGAAGAGAGGACGGACCATGCTGGTTCCTCTTGCTTTGGCAAGACTGAGAGAACCACGCACTGATTTTTCCACCCATCTCCCCACCTTGCCCTGTTGCTGCTCTGTGGTTGAGGTGTTTCCACCAAGACCAGCACCTTGTGCCTGTCTGCACTGGTGACAAGGTTTTGGATGTTGTGTTAGAGGGGAATTAGCAGGGACACTGGTTCACTGCTGGCTCCCAGGCCCTGCAATATTCATGTCCCCAGGCCAGGGGAAATGTGAGCACCTTCCCCTGGGAGCAGCTCCCAGCTGGGGTCTGCTGGCAGAGGAATCCATCAGAGAGAAACCCGAGGCCAGTGGGAACAGGAGGAAGAGAAGTGGGAGAAATTCTGCTCTGAGCACTCAGGCTCCAAACCAGCCCTGCCCCAATGTGGCTGTGGTGCAACCCAGTGGATCTCAGCCCCTGGGCATCCCAGGAAAGCAGGGCAGGCACAGAGAGCTCCAGCTCCTTGTCCTTCGTGACAAAGCGCTGGCTGAGCACGGCTGGGAGAGGATCCTGAAACGTGGATGTGCCACAGGTTCCTCCCTTTGCTGCTATCCTGAGGCAATCCAGGGAAGGGCTGCAGTGCCAGGAGCTGTCCAGAGCCTCTGGCTGCCTCTCCTTTGTCTCAGCCTCCTGTAGCAAAACCAAGCAGTAGCAACTCCCTCTTGTGCTGGTCAACACCACAGGCACTGGCTGCTGGCCCCCAGACGTGGGTGGGTTTTACTCCCCGGAGGTTTTTAGTGTCATTATTTCATCTGCTACCACCTAACAAAATTTTCAGCCTCGGCAGAGGAGCAGTTTCCTTATCAGGCTGATCCTGGGAGGATGCACAGATGCCTGGATTGCAGAACCTCCTGGTGCCCAGGCACGGAGCAGGGACTGGGACAGGAGCAGGGGTGAGAGCTGAAGCTGATCTGGAACAAAAAAAGAGAGAAAGGGTGAAGGACAACCTAAGCAAACACGGCGTGCGGGGTAAAGAGGGTGAGGAAATGCATAGGAGACCTTTCGAAAGGAATGGGAAACAGAAAAAGAAGGAAGCCTTGTGTACAGTGGATTGTTCACTCAGATCAAAATGCCAGCTAAATTAGGATATTATAGGTCACTGAGCAGGGATTGCACAATGGCCAAGTCTCTAACAAAGGTTAAAACATGGAACAAAGACAAATAATGACAGAACCCAGAGCCAGTGACCATAAACTTCAAACAAAAAGGAGGGCGGCGCGCAGAGGATGCGAAGGCAGAAGAAATCGTTGTTTGCAATCAGTGCTCAGTGGGTCAGACTGCAAATAAAATGCCTTTGCAGAGCCAGCATCCTGGATGGGGACACAGAGACAGGTTTGACAAGGTCTTTCCATAAAATTAATACACTTCAAATGCTTGTTAGGGATGAGAAGCTGACATCAGCTCACAGACAGACAGGAACATGTTTAAAATGTGCAATATATGAATGTCAGAATGAAAGAAAGAAACCCTGGTTTCTGAGCTGTTCTGTACAGCTGTCTGGGAATTTTTCCGTGAAATCTTTAGTTGGAAAATCACTATTTACCTAAATTATAGCTATTTGCATTGAAAGGGGCAGTTTTGCTAAAGTTCTGGGTTTGAAAACATTCACAGAAAAGCCCTGAAATGGTTGGAGTGTGCCAGGCCTTGCCTGATTTTCCAAGGAAATGGAGGTATGGGATGACACCATATATGGCATCAGTGAGAAAAGGCTTTTCTATCCCCTCCTACAACTCCTGAACCCTCTGAGAGATTTTATTCAACTGTGACAAAGGGACAGGGACTCTCGGTGTCATCAAACTCTACATAAGAGAGACTCATGAAGGAAAGATGTTGGGGAAGCTGCTGGGTTGTGACAGGAAACACCAGCACCCACTTTCAGGGCTGGTTCCTCTCTTCTGTCCACCACTGTCCTGCTTTGGTCCCTGGGCTCTCACATTCTGGGCCCAGAATCCCAGAAATCCTGACTTCTCCCTGATCTCATACAGAAACCATCCCTGCTCTCCCAAACAGGCAGCCCTCTAGGTGACTTTTGGGGTTGCTATGGCAGCAAAATTGATAACTCCCATCTAAAAAGGCAATTCAGTGTTGCAGGGGATGATCAGCAGCATCCATCATGCCCATACCCCATGGCTGCTGGGGTAAATGACCACCACAGCTGCTCAGATGTATTTTTCACAAGTCCTCGTGGCTCTGTGCTGTCACTTGGGACATCCCAGCACGTGGAAAGTGAGTGTAAGACACAACATTCTTGCTTTGCCACAGATGTTTTACTTCCCCTCAGATAAGTCTCAGGAGAGGGTGGCTGCTGCTCTTTGTGGGGATGCTTTGGGTGCTGTGTGCTCTGACAGATGCTCCCTCAGCTCCATATCTTGTTCTGCTGTGGGGCTGAGAGATAGCAAAGTCTTTGTCAGATTTCTTTAGGATCCTCTTTTTAATACCTCAGATCTGCCTGGTAGCCAGGGAGGTTGTACAAATGGGAGGAATGTGGGGATGCAGAGGATGGGAAAGGCAGGGCTTGTGGTCTGTGACATCAAACCAGTTTGTTATCTCAGCCTGCAGACTGAGGGCAGAGCTGGGAGTGATCCATCCTGCAACTCTCTCCAGCAGCTGGCTTCAGAGCTGAACCTGGCAGCTCTGCAGGGATGCAGAATTTGTCCCCTCAGGCTGTTCCTTTTCCCCAGCCCTTCCCACAGCCCTGCATCTGGGAGGCAAAGGCAGGAGCTCAGGGCAAAGCTGAGAGCACAGCCCAGGTGTGAAAGCTGCTGCCTCCAGGGAGTTCAGGTGACAGCAGCGTGGGGAGGACCCCGTTACTGCTCCAGACATTTCCAGGGTCACCACATCCCACCCTTTTTTTTTTTTTTTTTCCTTTTTGACACAATCATGTCCCTGTGAAATAATGTTCAAATGTTCATTTTTGACTATAATCTTCAAAGCGAACACTGCTCCTTTCCCCTCTGAAATCCCAGGCAAAAGGACAACGATGAGATCCAGCTGCTTGTACTGCAGCACTTAATAAATGCTGCCATTTTTGCAGGAGCACCAAGAATTTTGTTGGTGTTAATATCATCTACACAGGGTTAACAGGACTCCCCAAATCGCTCCCTCACCATGCAAATAAAGGCAGATTTGCTCTTGCATCTGGTTTTATTATTGCTTGTACCTCTCTTTTCCTTTGACCCTGAGATGCTGCAAAAGAGGAGCAGCCCCCCAGACCTGGGGAGCTCCTGTTCCCCTCCCTGGCATCAGGGCAATCACAGCTTGCTGCTCATCTCTGCTCTCCCTCTACTTCCCTTTTGACCTGCCTTTTTTCCTTTTGGTTTTTTTTTTTTTTTAGGCTGTTTCTCAGAGCTCTCTGAGCCACACATTTCCTCAGCTTTGATTTGTAGTGGCTGAGGTAGCAATAGCAAGTGCAATTTTTGAGCTGTATTTCATGGATGGTTTGGAATAAAATCCTGCATTAGCCTGAGCAGGCTCCAGAATGCTCTCCAAGCCACTGCCTGTCACACACACCGTGCCCTGCTCACAGGAGTGACACCAGGGCTGCTGCTTCCCACCCCCATCATCCTCCTCAGTGGCCCTCCAAAGTGAGAAAACAATTGATTTCTTGCTCCAGTGATGGAGATGAAGGCTCCTGCTCTCTGGTTCTCTGTCCCCTGTGCCAGGTGCCTCCAGCCAGGAGCTCGAAATCATCATTTACCCTCCAAGGATTTTCCAGCCTGCACCTCAGCCCTCCTTTCTGATGGAAGGAAAACTATCCAGGACAAGCCCCAGGATGTTAAAGGCAGGCTCTCCTTCCCTCCCAGGCCTCATCCATGCAGCTGCTGTCACCTTGCCTGCATTAATCCCATGGCAGCCCAGTAAACTGCTGCTCCAGCACTGGGAAATCTCTCCCTGGCTTGCAGCTGTTTCATTCCAGGTTGGAGCAGCTGGGATTTGCAGCTCCATAAAAGTCTCTGAGCACCCTCATGAATAACAGCACATGGAAATGATCTGTCTGGGCAGGGGAGCAGCAACAGCCCCTGGGTGCCTCTGGTGTCTCCTGGCTGAGGGCACCTCATCCCTCTGGTGTCCCTGTCACCCTCACCAGGGATTTGGATGGAAAAGCTCCACCCAGCCCACAGGGATGAAGGGCAGCCTCTGTGACAAGTGTCCAGGCACTGGCAGGGTGCAGAGGGAGGGGATAACACAGCCCCCAGTCCCTGCCTTCGCTGCCTGCCCCCAGCCTGCCACAGCCCTGAGATGTTTCTGCTGCTCCCCTGCTGCTCCCAACACGTCCAGCACAACTCCTGCTGCTCCCAGTGACTCACTGCCAAGATATCTGGTAAATACACAAAAAGCCCCTCTTGTTATCCTGAGCATGGGGAAAAAGCTCTGCTTCCACTCCATTCCTTCCAACGTGTCCTTGCTTCAGCAACTCGAGTTTCGTCAGCGTTCTCGAGTGGGTGAACAGGGAAGGGTTTAGCCAGGGCTTATCAGAGCTGGAGTCAGGGAAGCAGTGAGGGCTGCCCCTCATTCCAGGGAGGTAGGAGGTGTGGTGGTGCTGCTGGACAGCCCTGCAATGCAGAAGGAAAAGTCTTGGGAGCAGAGAGAGAAGGGCTTTGCATTGGGGAGCAGCAACAAAAACACAGATAAAGAGCAAGGCTGGCTCTATCCATGGTCTCTAAAGATCTCTGTGAAATTGAGACAGCTGGGAGACCTCTCTCTCAAAGCCATGGAGCCCTCCCAGAGGGCTGGCCCCAGGATCAGCATGGTTTAGCCAGGAACTCTGCCTGCCTTGGGATCAGGCAGCTGAGCCTGAGATTAACTGGCCCAGGGCTCCCTGTGCCCCTGGCAGCAGCCCTGGCACCTGAGCCTGCAGCACAGGCTGCTGGCCGTGCCACAGCTCACACACCTTGGCACCGAGGCCACTGGCTGTGCCAAAGGGGGCCCAGCAGCTGGTCAGGGGCTTTGGGCAGATGGTGGCCAGGATCAGGGGTTTTTCAGGATGCCTCAGAAACTTTGGTGATCTAATATTGCTCCAGATGTGAAATGCCTTAATCCACGAGTCTCTTTTTGGGAGGGGAAAGGACAGCCCTTGCCAAATCCCTTCCTGGAACGAATTCTCTTGCCTGGCAGGGGGTGGTGGTCTGGGAGTGGATGAAAAAATGACAGCACATAGCTGGCTCACCACTCCACACAGAACTCCCTGCACAGCAGCTCTCATACCCCTCCACGCAGTCATTCGGGCTAAGGGATTTTTTTTTAAAAAATGCCTTTATTACAGGGATTATTATTGTAAGTAGGTTAAACCATCATTGACAATGCTACCCTGAGGAGGAAAATAAAAAAGAAAATAGTGACTTGGAGGCTGTGATTTCAAGCAGCTGCCCACCTCCCCTCCCAAACCCCACTCTGACTAATTCAGACCTCAGGCAGATGCCTTTTGGCTATGATCTCCAATGCACAAAAAAAGCTTTATAAATAACCACCATTGTCCCGAGATTGCCATTTCTGCCTCTCCTTTGTCACCCTCTCCCCGAGGCAGAGTCGAAGCTCCCATTTGTGCTGAGGAGGAGCAGGGCAGGGCTGCTCTGAGCTCTCCTCTCTGCTCTGAGCTTTGCTCCCTGTGAACGTGGGGCTTTTCTGCAGCTGTGCCCACCTCCTGCTCCCCAAGTGAAAGGTATTTCACTCACATTAGGGTATCTTCACTTCCCTCCTGCAGGAATTGGCCCCTTTAATTTTTCTGTGTGGATCTCACACCTGGGCTGGGTTCATCCCTGTGTTCCTGAGATCTCACACCTGGGCTGGGTTCATCCCTGTGTTCCTGAGATCTCACACCTGGGCTGGGTTCATCCCTGTGTTTGGGCTGGGTTCATCCCTGTGTTCCTGAGCATGCTCAGGTGAAGGAGGATTTTTGCCATTCAGGAAAACACGTACCTTGAGCAGGGTTTATAAATGAGGACCCTTACTTACAAACCTCAGCTCCACTTTGGGTTCCCAGCTGGACTCTCAGAGGTTTTCCACGTGCCTCGTGTGTCCCTGCAGCCCTTGGGACTTTCATGCCCCCTTTTAGGACAAAGTGTAGTGAAACACCAACCCCAAAGGGCGGATGAGGAATGTGAGAAAATGAGAGAAACTGAATGTAAAATTCTGTACCTGAGCAGGCTGACAGCCAAACCTCTCCCTCCCTGATTACTTGTGAAAGATTAGGCTGGGACAACATCCCTGATATAGAGAGTTTCCTCTCTTAGATAATACACCCAGCCAATGAATTAGTCCAAATTAACTTCATTCCTTTTGGCCTGAGGGGTTTAACACATGGAATGGGACACTCTGGACACCGAGGAGCTGGGAGGGAGGATGGAGCTGAATTCTCCCTGTGAGAGGGCAGAGCAGCTCCTCCCAGCCCCATGGGGAAACACCAGTGCCAGGGGGTATTTTCCAAGAATAGACAGGGGAAGCAGAGCATTTCCTGGAGCTGGTTTATGGTAGTTTTCACACTTACCAGCTGTTTGCACATGAAATTGTTTCACACGATTAGGCAGGTAACAGCACCTCTAAGCCCTGTGTCAAATATTATTACGCAATAAAATAAAACCCTGAGGGAAATCGTCTTGACACACACCCTGATTTACACCCTGCACCGTGAAGATAATTACATTTCAGTGGGATATATAAAAGGCAGCAGAGGAAGCTGCTGGGGAAGGTGCAGCTCTCTGCAGTACCTGCTCAGTCAGAAGTGTCTTGTTAATCATTGTTTTACAGGAATCACAAAAGCTGCTGGAACAAAGAGGGACTAACAAGCCTGCTCCCCAGGGTGGCTGTGAGGAGGGCTGGAATTGGGGCTGGCTGGGGAAGACAGCTCCTGCTGAACAGGTAACAGGGAGGGGGAGCAGCAGCGTGGCCTTTCCCTGCCTCTTCATCTCCTAAACAAGTGCAGGACTCCTATTATTACAAACTCCTCATCCTTGTTCCCAACAAGGACAAAAACATGGCTGGGGGTGAAGCTGTAAATATATCTGGAGACGTATGAAGTTGGTAGAGAGAAGGGCCTGGAAGGATGGATTTGGGAGGGAGTTTAATATCTATGAAAAGGGAATATATCCCTGATTCCTATTCCCAGGATAAGGGCACTGGGATATCTGGAAGCTTTGTTCTGCCTCTGACCCGTGCGTGGGAAGAAGATTCAGTGGTCACCAGACCTTATCTTCAGCCTGCCTGAGTGCAGACAGATTTTCCTTCTTTCCCAGTTAAGGGGGAGGCACTTCATGGGGAAATCCCAGGCAAGGAGTGAGATTTAACCTGTCTCATTGCCAGCTCGTTGTGCTGTGAGTTCAACAATTGTAACTTCTTTTTTCCTGCTCCTTCTTGGAGGTTGGTGAGGCCAATCCTTTCAGGGGGTGAAAAAGGGACCTGAAAGTCTCAGTCCCCACCAACTTTCCTGATAAGAGAAATTGTGGCCTGGAAGTGCAGCTCTGAAGGTCTGTGGAATTTCCAGGTGAAGCCTGGGATGGGGACAGTGGATAAGTTGAGGGGAGCAGGCTGGGAACTGGGATTTACTGGATTTTGCAGTGTTGAATTGAGTTCTGACCCACTCTCACTTCTTTGCCTTTCTGCTTGTCTGAGCAGAGGTGAAGTCAACACTCAGTGATTAAAAAAAGAACAGAAGAGAAAGAAATTAATTACTCCTAACAAACTTTTAAGATCATGGGTTCTGGCTTCTGAAAAGTCTCCAAATCTCCCTGAAAAGCCAGGTCCGTGCAGTGCACATTGCATGGAGCACAGTCTAATTCTCTGCCTGATAAAAGCAGAAGGAAAGATAAAAAAGCCCACAGGCAAATAGGATTAATTGTGTGCCAGAGGTACCTAATTAGAAAGAATGATGGACTGGAAAGCAACGCACAGGAGGCACAAGCCAGCCCAGGCTCCTCTCAGTGGCCTCTTCTGCTTCCAGGAGCAGCAGCTCTGGGCAGTGTAAATGCTCCAGTAGCAGCAAATCCCTTTTTCCATCTGTCCCCTCCACCAGGGGTCTGGGAAGCCCTTCCCTGGCACCTCTCATGTGCCAGTGTGACCCTGGGATGATTTCATCCACCCACATGTTTATTTACTCCATCCACCTTTCCCCTGACAAATCAATGTGTTGAAGAACCCATGTTCCTTCTCCCCTCTCCATTTCAGGGCCTGTCCTGCTGAGCCTTCTCTCCTGCAAGGGTTTTGAGCATCTGGAATGTCTGAGGCAAGTGTTTCTCCTCACTTGCAACCTCAGGGAGGCTCAGAGTCCCTGGGCACGGAGTTGGCTTCGTTAGGATTTCTCTGTGCCCAGAGATGGAGCCTGGGTTGCCATCCTAAAGGGAAATAAATGGCCAGCAGTGTTGCACTGGAATTTTCCATAAAGAATTGCAGCTGGAGGGGATCTGGTTATTACACGTGATGGGAGGGTGCCAGTCTCCTCTCCTGCTTGGAGGCTCAGAGAGTGTGAGTGGGACTAATTTCATTTCACCTAAAGCATTCAGTGAATCCTTTTCACCATGTAAAATCCATTGCAGTTTTCTCATTAATCCTCCAAAGTACAGACACTTACTCCAGGCCTAATCCAACTCTGCTATTGTGTTTCTCTACTGCAGCCTTCCCTCATCAGCTTAACAAATTCCCTGATTTCAATAGAAGATCCAAAGCTGAACATGCTGGGCATTAAACTGAAACCTTCCCCCAAGGGCTGCTGCACCTTCCTCATTCCCCAGCCTGAGCAGGGATGAATCCTGAAAGAAGGCAGGAGAGGTGGAGGTCATGAGCTGTGACATTTAAAAATTGCTTCTCCGAGCCCGTGTCAGGTGAGACAAAAAATGTCCCAGGCAAATTGGAATTGATCGCAGCCGGCTTTGGGGGGCGAGGTTCTCCTCTTCCCTTTGTGTCTCCTCTGGGAACGATCCCAATTCATGCTGGGAAATAGATGGAGAGCCCATGCTGGTGATAAGGCGCTGATCTAATTAACAACTTTGTCAAAGGGCTTTGTTTCAGAGCCTGGGCTGGGCTGCCAGCACCCCCATCCATCAATGCCGAGCAGCCCTGACTGTGCACAGTGAGCAACGTGCTGAGCCCCAGCCCTGCTGCTGGGCCAGCCAGAGCTGCTCTTCCTCCAGAGACTTGGATTTCTTCTCACTTTTGTGCCTGCTTTGTGCTCATTTTGCTTTCTTTCCCTCTCTCTGCTCTGAGTCCCATCCCTCCTTTCCCTTTGCTGTTGGTTCTGGATCAAGCTGTTTCTTTCCCTCTGTGCATTATTACTTTGCCACCTCTAAAATGGGGAATGCTGACCCTTCCATCTGCTTGGGGCTCCTAGAGGAAAGGCTGAAAGATGGTTATAATAATATTTTCATCTCCAACTGCTCGGCTTTGCTCACCTGTGTCACCTGACCAGCTCTTTCCTTAATTTGCACCATGAAATCCTTTTGTTTTCTCCCAGTCCAGGCTGGGGGTCCCTTCTCCAGTGTGAGCTGTAGCAGGAAAGTGCTGCTTTATCTCCTGGGTGATTTCCTCACTGGGGTGGGATTACAAAAAATTTCCAACCAAGAAGAGCTCAAAATCTCCCTGCTCTGGGTGTCTGTCAAGTTTTAGGCTGTAAAAGTCCTCATGGCTGTTTATCTACAAACAAGTGACTGCAAAGAAATACCTGCTATTCCCACAAACCCGACCTTTCCCAACCATCCACCCACTCACAGCCCATTCCCCATTCCCTGGGGACTCCACAGCTCAGTTTTCCTCCTCCTCCTGGCCCCGATTTTGCTCTGAGGATGCACCTAACACCTAAATAAGTTCCTGAGACACATCTGCCCTTAGACACCCTTGACACTCATCCAGGCTGATACCATTTGCTCTCTTCCCATTTATTAGGTCTGATTCCCATGTAAATGTTTCATTTGCTTCCGAAATTACTTTGATCTCTTCTGAATTTTTTATCTGTTTTTATTGCATCCTGGGATCATAATCCTGCTTTATGTCCTGCTATCTTTTGGAGAGGCCAAATGCCTGCGCTGCATTTGTTTTTCAGTCTGGCATTTTCACTGTGCAATTGGCTTCATGAGCACACTTCTGAGGGAGAGATTCACAGTGGAAATTAAGCATAAAAGACTAAATGCTACTGTTGAGCTGTGAGCTGTTGTGTTGCTTTGTTAAATTTTTAAGAGTGTTTGGATGGAAATGGTCCCTCCTTTTGGTTTAGTTTTTACAAATCTCCTCGGAGAAACCATGGCAGCCTTCTGGAATATGCAGGGAAGACTTGTCTGTTTTAATAAAAGTGAGAAGGGGAATCAAAATAAACCCAGAAACAGTGATAGATCCTCTAAAATTAGCAGCCTCACAGGCATCCTCGGAGAAGTAACTTGGGAATGATGGTGTGACACGCACAGAAATGGGGGAGAGGCTTTCTGATCTCCTCAGCCAAGCTCCAAGCACGAGGCTGGGTGGAAAAGCAATGTTCTGACTCGAGTGAAAGGTGTGATCTCCTTGGAGTACAACCTGCAGCACAGCCCTGGAGGAGCTCGTGCCGTTTGGGGGAAATGGGCACTGTTGGCACAGAGCTCTAGCCAAGAGAAGAAATCCAAGGAGCAAGAGGGGTGGGAGGAAGAGTGTGGGTGAAAAGCAGGCTTGGAGGAGATGAGCAGGGTGCAGAAGGGAGGTTTTGCTGTGGGAGAACAAGGTTCTCCATCTTCAGCACATTCTGGTTTGGAAAGTGAGCTCACCCGGCTTTGTGAGCAAAAAGAAAACAAGAAGACCTGTCCATAAAGTCTGAATTTCCCAGCATTCATTTGTTGGTGCCTCACATTTCCAGTCAGGCTCTCCTGTGTGATTTTTTTTCCATTAGTGAGCCCCTTCTGCTGCCTTGGGTTGAGGAAGGGGTTACCCTGCAGGGCTGGTCAGGTGGTGCCCGTTCCATCTGCACAGGATCACCTGTGAGCTGAATTTCCACATCCAGCCTCTGATCAGCTGGCCCCGAGGCACTCCTGGAACTCAAAGCACAGGCCAGGCCTGGGGAATCCTGAAAGCAAAAGCCTGGCTTGATCAAACCCTGTTGCACTTCAATCCTGGCTGCCTGCAGATCTCCCAAAAGAAAGCGCAGCCAACAAGACAAACCATGGCCTGAGACAGACGAGGCAGCCCTGAACAAAGACTTGAGTGCTGATGCAACATTTAAAGAGAAATCACTTTTCCTCAGCCCCAGCTGGATAAAAATCCACTGGCAGATGGGGCTTGGGCCAAGCCCCTTTTTTTCCCTCCACCCCCTCTACATCACTGCAGCAAGTGAGGTGTTTGCTCTGAGTCCCGGAGTTATGGCTGTTATTAAGTTGGAATATTTTTATAGACTACTCCACTTAGAATATACAGGCATGTTTACACACACAGCCCTTTTGCTTTAATTTAGTCCTCTCCTTCCCCTCACCCCATCGAGTGACTTCTAATAAATGACTGAATAAATACATTCAGATAGTGCTGTAATGGAGAAAAATCCAGTGTCTAATGAAGAGATTGTTCCTACCCCAGGACTGTAAAGATGAATGATGGTGACTGTGGTTTGAAAACTCCTTTTAGTTTAAAATATTGCTCCTCCTTAAGGAAAATAAAAGAAAGCACAAAGCGGGGGGGAAAAAAAATAATAAACAAACCCAAACCAATTCTGTATAGTTTTTACCAGTCAGGATCTGCTTGCACACAAAACAGAAACTGTCGCAGGCAAAATTGCTTCATATATCACAGCCCAGCACCAGGCAGATAATGGCAAAGCCAGTTCTGATCAGGGAGTGATTATTGCTCCATGCTCCAAGCACTGATGTGCAGACAACTGAGTGCAGCTTGATTTCCTTCAACTGGATTGATCTTTCCAGGCTGAAATTAAGAATGTGATCACCCTGATGAGGTGTTGACCTGAAGGAGAATTCCTAAAAGGAGCCAGTTCTTCCTCTCTCCCGCTTAAATTTGCCGTTTGATATAGGATTGGCTCTTTTCTGTAGTTCTGGCTGCTTACAGGGAGGAAAAAAAGGCTTTTTTGTCTTCCTGACCTGTTACTGACAGACATCAAATTATCTCAAGATCATCTTGTACCTGATAGAAATCTGTGGTCAGACTAGTTACCAGATTGCAGCAATAGGAAGCAGAACAGAGGGAATTGTGATGAGATCATTTAGTCTGGTGTCATTTTGCTCTCCCCCAGCTCATCCAACGTGATCCTGGAGCACCCACACTTTCCCAGGCTGTGTGTGTGTGTTTGCTGATCCCACAGAATGTCCCTTTTCCCAACATTTTTGTCATTAGGAGCTTCAAAACAGGGACATTTGCCACTGGTACAGTGCCAGCCAGGCAGGATCTGCAGGGAAAAATCACAGCACAAACAGTGATGAGAGCAACAATTAACTTCTGCCCACTACAAGAGCTGTGGCCACCTCTCCCTCTTGTTTATTTTAGACTCTCAGAAAGGACAGAAAATTGGGAGAGCCCCAGATTTGCCCACATTTGGCAATTCCCATGTGCCTGTTATTAACATCTCACTGCTGCAGAACAAGCCCCAAGCTGGGAAAGGCATCCAGTGGCCAAAGGATCAGAGGAGAAATCAAATATCACAAGGAGAAAAGCCATGCACTGATGAATCCCCTGCTGCTAAGACAACAACAAGTCAAACTTCCACCTTTCACGGCTAAAGCAGCGCATTAAAATTAATTGAATGAGCCTCAACTTCCATGAAAAGGATGTTCTGTGTCTGTTCATCTGAATCCTTGCTTCCCTCAGAGATGCTTTTTTTTTTTTTTTTTTTTTTGGTATGTGTCATTAATCCAAATTCAGGCTGTAAATTCTCCTTGTTGTAAAGCACAGTGAGACACAGACCCGGGATCTGCCAGAGTTTGTTATTGAGTTTGCAATATGCAATTGTGGCAATGATTATAATATCAGCAACTGGATTTCATCTGTCCCCACACATTGAAACAGGCGAGCTGAAATGAGCAGTGACAGGAAAATGGTCTTGTTTGCACATAAATCCTTTAATAACCAGCAATTTCAGAAAGAGAGTAGCAGGAGAAAAAAGAAGTTGAAGGACAAAGAACTCACATATTAAATCCTACATTGGAGTTAAGTCCTAAAAAACGTATCATTAAGGCTTTCAACGTGCCTTGAAGAGTGGTAAAAGCAACCAAAAAGGGTTAATTTTCCCCTAAATCTCTCATCCAGCAACCACTATTTGCATGCCTTTTAAGGCAAGCAGGAAATTACATTAATTTCTCTAATGTGTGCAGTGCCATAAGTTCTTTTTTTAATTACAATGATCAAAATATTGCTTAAAATTAAAGGCAGCTGCATTTGTTTCTGACGGATATCATAATTGCAATTGTAAATTGGGAAATGTAATGTTTCCTGGTGCTGCTGTGAGTAATGGCTCTGAAATCATTATAGATAGGTAGATATAAATAAACCAGGAGATCTGTGAAAATAGAGCAAAAGCAAGCTAAAAGGGTAATTAGCTGAGCGAATGGGAACAGAGGAATCCGGTGCTCAAACAAAAAAAAAAATAATCTAAATATTCGGAGGAGCTCTGTGACTGTATTCGTATCATGCTGGAAAAAAAATTTCCAGAGAGGGAGGAAATTAGAAAAAAAAAGAAAAAGAAAGAAAAAGAATTAATTTGAACTCTGAAGGTTGTTTTTTGGGTTTTTTTGCTGTCTTTGCCAGTTCCTCCCCATGAGTGAGAATGGCACTGAGCCTGATTCCTGTGGGCTTTTCCTACCCTTGGGCTTGACTCGGAGCATTGCTAACGTCTTGTGCTGGTCCCTGAGGAGCAGCAGGGGGAAAAGTGGATGGTCCTGGGGCTCTGAGGCTGCTGGTGATGAAAAGCCAGGTCACATCAGGGGAGGAGCAGCTCTCAGCTCTCTCTTTTCAGGGAATGTGGAGCCATTTTTGGGCTCCTTGCCCCAGGGTTATTCCAACCTGGCACGGAGCTGTGGAAGAGCAGGAAATACTCAGAAAAAGCCCTGGAGCAGCCAGCAAGGTGCAGCTGAGCCCTTTTTGTGTGCCTAAAAGCCCTTCCAGAGCAGGAGCCAATTGGGGATGGGTGCAAATGCAGAGGAATGCGCTGTCCCATCGCTTTAGGTTTGTTTAGGGAAAAGAAAAATGAAGTTTTCTGGATCTGAGGCCTGGGCAGCTGGGAAATGGCCAGCTCAGCAGCGACATTTATCAGCAGGCCCTGAGATATAACAAGCAATCACACTCCAGCTGGTTTCCCATCAATAAGCAGGGATGGAATATTAGTAACTATTCCGTGGGATTCGGAAGGCAAACACTGAGGAAAAAAAAGAGCAGTTGCAAACTGGAGAGCTCAGCTCAGCCTGGGTTCCCTGCTCTGCTCAACTCCCTTCTCCAACAGCTCCAGGTGGTGCTGCCATGCTGGGAATGGTGGACTGGACAGATGAGTCAGGGAGGAGAGAAACAGATGGGAAAAGGGAGCAGTCAACAGCTGTACAAACCCCTGGAACATCCCCAGATGGAGCAGCTGACCACGGGGCTGGAATTGTTCCTAGCACAGGCAGGACACAGACATCCAACACTGGCTTGAGGATACTTCCTAGAGATAAAATTAGAGGCACAGGAAACAGAAGAAAACAATTAAAGGAATAAAAATTATTATTAATAATAAAAAAGATGTGGAGCTCTGGTGCCGTGGGACAGCCCGAACTTGGCTTTCAGTGTTGTGCCCACAAAATCTGCAAGCACAAGTAGAGCTGAAATCATTGAACATCTGCTGAAGAAATGCATGTCCTTGCATGTGTGAGAAGGCACTTTGAGCTTAATTGGAGCTAAACCAAGCACCAGAATTTGACTATCCAGGCAAAATTCTGAGAAAAGCCAGTCCATCCCAGAAAATTACTGAGGAACTGTTTCCCTCTTCTCTAGGCAAGAGTGGGAGCCTGCAGACTTCTCAGGCTTCATTAAAGACTTGGGGATCATTATTTTCCTTTTTCAGCTGGTGGAATCACCTCCTGAAAGGATTTTTGGCAGCCAGGAGTGAACCTAACAAGGACAGTGACCGATGGGAGGGCCTTTATGGGCTCTCTAAACACTATTGATTTTCACATTCACAGAGGAATGAGTTAGATGCCAATTGTGTATGAACTGAGCCCCTGCCTCCTGCGATGTGAGAGCAGAACTCAGCAAACACTGGGTGCCCCCGTGGAAAGAAGGGGTTGGGGAGGGAGGGAGAGCAGATGTGGGATTGAAAAGGTTGCCTCCAGTTAATCCCCTGCTATTGTCAGCCAGTGCCTTAGGAAAGGCCATTCCCAGCTAAACAGGCTGATGTTGAACCATGA
Source organism: Anthoscopus minutus (assembly GCA_013399455.1). Lineage (NCBI taxonomy): Eukaryota > Metazoa > Chordata > Aves > Passeriformes > Paridae > Anthoscopus > Anthoscopus minutus. Next base: position 32,740 of record VWYI01043640.1, on the reverse strand, counting down.
GGAAAAGGGTTTAAACTCCATGATCATACCTGGTTACTGCCTAACCTCAGACTTCCTTCCTAAAGGGGACCAGAAGGGAGAGAAAATGGGGGGTGCTGAGTGAATCAAGTGGAAATTGGGCCCCTCTCTGCCCCACAGGGCCTTGCACTCGCACAAATCCAGCTGCATATTTATATCCTCGTGCTTGACAGACGACAAAACAGACATGCAGGCATCATCCCCTGCCAGGCACAAGGAGCTTACCCTGGCTGCTCCAGACAGTCCTGCAGCCCTGGGAGCTGCAGGCCTGTGAGGTCACAGGTGGTGACGGGATGCTGTGACCCCAGAGCCGTGACAAATGCCACAGCCCCTGCCTCCTGCTCTAAGCCATCATCACCACGGTGGAGAAGAGCTCAGACCCTGGAGATGGGGGTGGTTTAATCTTCTGCAGGGCTCTAACGACTCTGAACCCTGTGTCTAACATCACTCAGCGTGACTGCTTAATTACAGTAATTAGGGAGCGTGCTAGGAACCTGTGCAGTGTGGGAGGGAGGGGCTGCACTCAGGAGATGGATTCGCTGTGGGTCAGGGCCCTCAGGAAGTGATGGTGCCCATCCCTTCAGTGCTGGCCTCAGGGCTGGCACTGGGGAGCCCGAGGCAGGGCATGAGCAGCTTCTCCTTGTTCTTCTTCCCTTCCCGTTCCCAGCTTGGGGTTTACTCTCCCAAATCAGTGAGGGATTCCTCCTGGCTGCTCTTCAGGAGAAGGGCAGGTGCTGCTTAGCGAGAGGTGTCCCTGGGAGGGGAGGAGGAGGCACCATCACCCCCAGGAGAGTGACCTGGGCATCGCCTCCAGGTCTCAGGGAGTGCAGGTGGGGCTCCTCAGCTGCATGAACCCCCCAGCCTGGCACACCCCAAAGGCATGGTCAGGATGGCCCTTCCAGCCCGTGGCACTTGCAGGGAGTGGTTGGACACCCTCAAAGTCTCTCTGGAGAGCATCCCTCTCAGATTTCAGCGCCCTGAGCGCGTTGCCTTAGCTCAGGCAGAAAATCCTCTGTGTCCTGTGCTGGGAGCAACTTCCAGAGGCTCAGGGCAGCTCTGCAGCAGACGTGGAGCTGGATCCCCTGCTGAACAAACCTTTTCCCACACCACCAAGCACACCCTGCAGCACTTGCATCACCCTGCCTCAAGGGTTCCCTGAGCTCTGCTCGTCACACCTGAGCTCCCCTGGGCTGGAACAAACCACATTTCACCCCAGCAGTGCCGACCTTTCCGATCCTGCCGGGGTTCAGAGCCACCCCCTGCCTGCTGTGACATCCCTGGGTGGCTTTGGGCACACTTCAGCTAAAGGGAGGCACGGGTTAGAACCTGCCCCCTGCCAGGACAGAAATAATCCTGACCCCACAACACCGCACCGAGCAAGAACCCCGGCTCTGACTTAATGAACTGTAAATTCCAGCTTAATGAGTTTTGTGCTGAGGAGAATAATTAATGTAATTAGTACTGATATGAAAATGATGGCACTCGAGCCGGGATTACGAGGGGGAGGGGAGGGGAGGCGAGGCTGGGAGGAAGCTTGGAGAAAGTTCACTCCATCCTTGGTGCTGTTCTGCCAGAGGAGCAGGGCTGGATGCATTCTTGGCAGCCTTTAAAACCTCACCTCCCATCTGCCATAAAGGGGAAGAAAACAGAGCATGACAGTAGAGAAAAAAAGAAATAAATAAAGAGGAGCTCAGCCTGCCCTGTTTGCAGCAGGGGATGTGAAATCTTCAGCGAAGCCCTTTCCTGTGCTGGCCTTGAATTTGCAACTCCCTTGCCCCACTCTGAACATCTTCCACCCTCCATGGGGCCTAGTTTTTAATTCTAGGAGAAAATATCTTTATAAAGGTGATTAGATGGTAAACCAACACCTTTTCACCTTACACTATGTGAGTATCAATTTACTTACCCTATGTAAGTGCTTTGACAGGTTTGATACATTGATATCTTAGTGCAGTCCAAGAGCTGTATTTTAGTTTTGTACACATGAACAGATGCATAAATTAATACACAACCATAAAACGACCCAGGAGGAAGTTTTCTGTTCTGAGCATGGCACTGGTCAGACATTCAGCACTGGAGAAAGGGAGCACAAAACTCAGTGCTCACCCTGACAGCCAGGAGGAAATAAAAAAGGAGCTGGAATGGATGTGTTTCCCTGCGCCTCTGTTGGAGGGGGCAGCTGTCACCTGTGCAGGGCATTTCTGATGCCACACTGGGTGTTTGTGTGACTTTTCAGCTCACATGGACCATGTTTAGGTGGGCATGGGCAGTCTGTGGGCAAATGTTTTACAAACTGCCATGCAGGAGCCAAATCCAGATTCTTTTCCCCTTTCTGGGACGTAACCACAGTCCTGGGCAGAGATGCCAGGATCCAGAAATACAGGATAGACCTGTCTTGGTGCAGCCTGAGGAGAGCACTGCCAGCACTCTGCTCCCACCATCCTGTGTGATATCCTGGCCCTGAGGAGAATTGTGTCTCTCCTTGATATTTCTGAGAAACAGCCCAGAGAAACACTGGAGCTCTCAGCAGGATTGTGTCAGCTTCTCTCCCACAAGCCAAGGAATCCTTCCCAGTAAGAACCAGTTTTGGCTGGTGCAGGTGCATTCAGACCCTCCCTGAATCCCCCTGCCCCAAATCTGTGGCTAAATTTTCCCAAGAGGCTTTTATCCAGAGGCAGAGCCTCCACCCCTGTGCAGTGCAGCTTTGCTGTTCAGAATTACCCCGGGGCTTTTTCATTCTCAGAGTCAGTGCTAAAAAAAGCCATCAATAAATGGTTCATTGGCCCATTCTGCCTGATGGGGAACCTCCTGAGGAAGTTGTGAGTGTTCAGCTGGGTTGGGTCACACCCCGTTCCCCCAGCAGTGCTGGTTCAGTGTCTCCCTGCCTCTGGAACCAGGACTGAGCGCCTGCACAAGGAAATCAGGCCACTGGCATGAGAAGTGGGTTGGAGAGGAGGAGGAACCCCCCTTTCCTTTCCCTAAATAGCTGCTGGCCCCGAGCACCGGCTGTTTGTGACTGGTTCTGCCCCACCCACGAGCAGGGGGAGGCTGGAGGAGCATTCCCAGACAGAGAGAAGTGAGACTGGCATCTCTGGAGCTGCGGAATTGCTCTGGGGGCAGAGCTGGGGCACAAAGGGGCAGCAGCCTCGGGGGTCACTGAACTCTGCTCCTCTGCTTACCTTTGAGTGCTGTGCCCCCTGTGCTGCAGGCAGGGAGGGATGCAACAGGAAAAGTGGATTGTTCCAGTCCTGAGGAGCCTCTGGAACAGGCAGTAACTCCTGGGAGAAGGCAGGAGTGCGTGTGGGTGCATTTTGGGGGCTGAAGTGCAAGGGATGAGGGATGTGGAGGACAACTCAGCAAGAAGGCAGCCCTGGGAGCGAGGCAGACATCAAACACCCCACACAGGTCCCACAGGCAGGACAGAAGTTGCTGTAACTCTTCGGCTCACTTTTATTTAAGTTCTGTGATCAGTCTTTTCCATCTGCAAGAGCTCTGGTGTCAGTGCCACCAACACATGGAACAGAACCCGTGACATTTCACCCTGGTAACAGGAAGAACAGCTCCATCTTAGAGGTCTTTTCAACCTGAACGACTCTCTATCCTATAATACCAGTTCCTCCCATGCACTGCCAGCCCACTGGGTCCCACTCCACCAGTTTCCAGTCGGACTTGTTCAGCAATTTACACCCAGCAACGCTGCTGGATGGCTCAGTCTCCAGAGCAGGGATCTTTTAAAGTCAATTGGCACCGTGTCAGCAGGAGAACAGCTCCCCTTGGCCCTGATTTCAGCACCTGCCAGCACTCCCCAGGCATGGGCAGCCTTCTGGAGGAGCAAAGTGAGGATTAAGCCCGTGGCAGCAGGTGCAGTTTGGTTTGGAAAGAGCCATTGGAGGGGAGGGGTGTGCAAATGCTGTGTGCAAATGCTGTGTGATGGTAGGGAAAGGGAGAGAGGAGTAAGAGCCCTGAACCAGAACCATTTCCAAGCACAGATTTGTAAAACCAAAGCAGTGGACTCACTATTTCTTACTTCAGGGTTTTCCTCCAGGGCTTCCCCCCTTTTCCTAGGGTGCAAAGGAATTTGGTGGTGTGTGGCGGGGTCCTCATGCCGTTGTTTTGAGATCAGTGCAGCTCTTCAGGAGAGGCAGAGAGAACCAAGACATTCCTAGACTAAACACCTGTGCTGGCATAAGTCAAACTGCTGCTTTGAACTGAGGCTTCTCCTGCCTTTTACCTTTTCAAGGAGGATTGAAATCGTTTTGCTTTGCTGCAAGCCCAGGAAAACCCTTTGTGGCAGGCTTCTGTGGGCAGCTCAGATTCAAAGCTGCACAAGGCAAGCAGAATTTCTCTGTAGTGCTGCAGTTTGTATCCCTGCCTTTCCCTTCCTCATCAAAGGATCTTCGTCCCAGACATGGGCAGCAGAGAAAACCACCTGCAACGTGTTCTCTGCCTCCTCTGGCAAGCAATCATTTTGTCTGGCTTCTTTCCTCTTGTATCTGAAGACCTGAACATATTCCACTTCTCATTTAAATTCCTGGATCTGCCTGAAACCACATCAGGTGAAGGCTCCAAATCAAACCACAGTACAGGCAGCGCTCTGCTATTCCAGGCATGCAAGGTAGGGAAGTTTGGAATGGATTTTTCCTTGCTTTTTCCTCATGGGCAGTGGTGCTGGGTTGATTCCAAGATATCAGAGACCCGCGGGGCTTCCAGCACCTCCTCACCTTTCCAAAGAGAGGGAGCAAAGGCAGATTTGACAGATTCATCGTGGGGTAAATGTGGTGGCTGTGCCTTCAGTTCAGAGCACACCCAGTTTCCAGCTCTGTGGCAAGCTGAAAGTACCCAAGGTGTGTTGGGGAGAAAGCCAGAAGGAAAAATGCATTTTCTGAATGGAGACATGGAGCACTGGAGTCCTTTGGTGTGAGGCAACGACCGGCTGAGCCCTCTGGAGACTGGCAGAGGAAATGTGAATACAAATGATTCCAGAGAGGTTTGCACCAGCCAGGGCTGGCAGGATGGGGTTGGAAAGCTGTGTGGAGTGCTCCAAGGCAGTGTCCTGTTGGTACTCCCCTGACCCTTTGGGAACCAGGGTGCTCCATGCACCAGCACATGGCAGAGCTGCTGCTGCCCGTTCCAGCTTGGCCGAAAAACGCATCAAAAATTCCCCTTCATCCACTCCTCAGCCAGCCAGGCGCCCTCAGGCTGCTCAGCTGATGCACCCACCTGTCATTTAGTGTGAGGCCACCTCCCTGCAGGAAAACACCTCTCCAGGTGCAGCAGTTCCCCCCACAAACCTTGTCCTGGTGACCAGCCACCATCCTGTCTGGAGCACAGAGTGGCAGCGTGCCCTGGGCAAGGGCTGGGAAGAGCTGGGGGTGGTTTTTGCCATTCAGGGGGATCCATGCACGTGGTGCCAGCCCCCACAGGACTGAGCAGGGCAGAAACTCCTGTCCCACATGCAGAGATGTTGGTCAGCCTGCAGGGAACCCACCCTGGGGCAGGGTGAACCTGAGGTGTGAGGAGGGATGGGCAGGGCTGATGGGGACGGAGCAGGAGCAGGAGCAGAGCAGGAACAGGAACAAGAGCAGGGGCAGGAGAGGAGCAGAGCACGAACAGAAACAGGAACAGGAACCTGAACAGGAGCAGGAGCAGCAACAGGAGTAGTAGCAGAGCAGGAGCAGGAGCAGAGCAGGAGCAGAGCAGGGGCAGAGCAGGAGCAGAGCAGGAGCAGGAGCAGAGCAGGAGCAGGAGCAGAGCAGGAACAGGAACAGAACAGGAACAGAGCAGGAGCAGAGCAGGAGCAGAACAGGGGCAGAGCAGAAGCAGAACAGGGGCAGAACAAGAGCAGGAGCAGAACAGGAGCAGGAGCAGAACAGGGGCAGAACAGGAGCAGAACAAGAGCAGAACAAGAGCAGAACAGGAGCAGAGCAGGGGCAGAACAGGAGCAGAGCAGGGGCAGAACAGGAGCAGAGCAGGGGCAGAACAGGGGCAGAACAGGGGCAGAGCAGGAGCAGAACAAGAGCAGGAGCAGGGGCAGAGCTGCTGAGATGCAGAGGGGCAGAAAGAAGCAGGTGTCTCAGCACGGGTGGCACGGCAGGAGCGGGGCTGGGACCCCTGTGTGGTCACCCCTCCTCTGACAGCAGCTGGCACCTCTGGGAGGTTCATTTCTCACCTGTACCAGCAGCTCTGCTGGTTTTTGGGTTTTGGGTGCCTATCTCACTCCCAAGTGCCCTCAGCTCAAGCATCCTCAGGTGTTCCAGAGGATTTTAGTGTCTGAGGAATGCTAAATTCCCAACCTGAGGCAAAGCAAAGGAAATGCCCTCTGGCCACAAAGCTTTAGCCCCTGGTTCAGAACCGTTCCAGCTGTCACCTCTTCCACTCCATGGGTGAAACAGATGGAAGTTATCCCTGAAACCAAGCTCTTAGGCAGGGTGTTCATTCCTTGTCCTCCTCTTCCTCTTTGCTTTTATATGCATTGAAGTGTATATTGATATTTTTTTTTTTTCCTCTAATACAAGTGAACACAAATGTGATGTGGAGATAAATTCCCTTCTCTAAAACACTTTGTGGTCACAGGAATGTACATGTTCGGATTTACACACCCACACACACTCCAATATCAAAAAAATGGTGTAGTCCCAAAACTAAGATGCTTTTATAAAAGTTAAAAGGCCAAATTCCTCCATTGGCTTTTATCCTTCATTAAGAGCAAGGAGATTACCTGAAATCCTGATTTATTTTTCATATTCTGCCTGAGTTAATTTTAAAATTCCAATTAACAGATGTGAGGAAGAGAGGGGGGAAAAGCTCGTGGGGGGCCATGTTAGGCTTTGAAAGGAAAATTAGAGAGAATATTTTCCTTTATAATTATTTTCTCCTTTTGGTTTCAGGTTATCAGACCTGTAATTTAAAGGATGCTTTCTCCAAATGTGTTGACTCCAAAATATGTCCCCTTTAAAAGAGTCAATCCAAGAGATTGGGAGTGGGAGCAAGAAGGGAAAAGGACAGAAACAAACAAGAATAAACCAAGTCCTGATCTCTATTTTCGGGTTGGTTTTGAGCATCTTTCATTGTAAGCATCTTATGGTTTGGATGAGCAACCTTGGCTGTTTAGCTTTTCACAAACAGGGATTTGCTATCCCCACTTCCGAGGGGGAAAAGGAGCAGAGGGAGAAAAAAAATATATATATAAATAAAAAAAATAAAAAGCCACAGCCTCAGATGTGAGCAGTGGCTGTGCTGTAAAACCTCACACAAGCTGCAGCAGGGGCTGTGAATAATCCACAGCCGGTGCAAGGAGTGCAGGAATCGACACAGGGGGGAAAACTGGACTGGGTCGGGCACATCCCATCCACCACAGGGCAGCTGTCACCCACAGACACATGCACACACAGAGCCAGGAGCAGAACAGAAAGATGCAGGTGCAGGAGGGGACGTGGGAGGGGAAGGCAGAGTGTTCCCATAAGCATTAGCAAGCCAGGCAGACACGTTGAGCTAATCATGGCAAGTGCACCCGGATTTAAAAAATCAATCAATAAAATGAGCCACAGCAAACGGGGGGTGGGGTGGGGGTGGGGGTTGAAAGGCCTTGGTTGTTGAGCGACAGGAGAGGTGAAAACCATGAGTTTCTTCTTATTTTTGTTTTGTTTTTTGCTGTGTTGACACTTTAAACATACTGTTCCTTAGGACAGATGTAAGGAGCCCGGGAGCCGGGAGGTGGGCAGCAGAAGGAGATGTCGGAATGGTGAGGATAAAGATCTTGTGGGAGGTCTGACAAGGGGGCATAGACATGAGGGATCTTCTCCAGATATCGATCTTCATGTGAGTAACAGCGGGTCAGGTAATCACTCGCATTCGATATCTCTGAGTGACACTTTCCAAAGTTCTGCAAGTAGAGACAAAAGTCAGCGGGTGAAAACTCCGGGATCGCCGGCCAGAAAACACACACAGCTCTTCAGTTCCTTGCTGAGACACACAGGGTGCAAGCAGGATGGAATATTAACCAGTTTGCCAAGCTCGCTGCTCCAGGAAAATGGAAACCCAGGTGATAAATGCTCACAGTGCAAAGCTTTTGTCTCACTCCCTGAAATACCCAGATCGTTGGTGAATATGTATGGGATGGGTGTGGTGTGTCCCTTGGCTGTAAATGCTCTCTGGACAAAACAAGCCACCAGCCAAAGGAAGGGCAGTTTATTTTCACGCTTTCTAACTCTTTCCACAGCTGAGTTTGGAAAAGCTGTGCTTGAAGGCGTCATTAATCCAAGCCAGACCCGTGCTTTTCCATTTAAAGGGCACACGTGTCCTGCCGGGGATTTGGGATGCACAACCACCTTCCTGTGCCTGGTGTTTGTACGGGAGGCAGGAGTGCCGGGCTGCGCCTGTGTGCAGCTCCCCGGGAAGCCTGGGGCCCGGCTTTGTGACTCAAACCAACTGCAGAGAGCATCAAAACTCTTTCAAAGCCGAGGCTGCTCTGTCGGCCCCGTGGTTTTCCCTCTGCCGGGGTCTGTGCGGACGCTTTGCTCTCCTGGGGTTGAGGGAGCATCTCTCCCACAGCCCAGGGCTGCGGCTCCCCAGAGGGTGGCAGCAGATGGGAAGGATTTCTCCCTGCTCCCAGAGCCTGCCCGGCTTTGGAAACCCTGCGGGATGACCCGAGCAGGACGGACATTTAACCAGGATGTTTTAAAAACCAACCTGCGATCCCCAGGAGATAATTTCTTCTCCAAGAGGGAGCAAACAGTGCTGGAAAATGCTTTGGTGCTTGTGGTTTGAGCGGGGGCTTTTTGAAGCAAGTGACTTGCCCTTGAGTCCTTCCTTGTTCCCTTTCAAAATTCCGGGAACAGTCAGTTCAGTGGGAAGGACAAGGGTTTGACCCTCAGGAGAAAACGCCTGAAGGAACAGAACAATCCACTCGGCTCATCTGCTGCCAGCTCCTGGATGAATATTTCACCAGGATGCTTTAAAAAAAAAAAATCCTATAGGAAACAAGGTGTCAACAATAATTTATTGATAGCTCAGACCTCTGGGAGAGGCACAAAGGCAATTTTGGGAACAGTGTGGCTGAGCTCAGAGGGGGAAGATTTGCCTGAGCCTCAGGAAAAGAGCAGCAATGCTGAGGCCAACCTCATTTTCATTTCCCTTCCACTGGCAAAGCTGTTTATCCTACAGATTAAACCTTTAAAAGTCAGTAGTGCTGGGATCCTAAATCTGGGTGGGCCATTCCCACAGTTTTTGTCCACTTTAGCCTTTTAATTGGCAAGTGAAAATGTGGACATTCGAGCTCTTTAACCGGAGGAACCCAAACCAAGGGCCACGAAAAAGCCTCACGAACCCTACCTTAACCTTAAATAAATATTTGCCATTCTTGTGATGGCCCCAGCTGATAAAAAGAGATAAAAAGGGACTCACAGATAGGGAAAATGGGATGTGCAAAGTCCTCTCCCTATACAATCTGCTCTCAAGAGCTGTCACAGAACCCCTTTCCACACTTAAAAGGGGGAAAAAACCTGTTTAGCTATGCTGTCCTCCTCTTTACAGGGATCATTATTTTCTGGGTTAAGCTGACCTGAAAGGGAAGTTGTCTTAATTACAGAAATTTAGTAAGACAAAGCAGGCAAGGGGGTTTCTTGTAATTTGTTATCAATTAAGTGGGAGGGGAAGTTTATGTGCTTTTTGAGGGTGCAGCAGAAAAGCAGAGGATTTTCCTGTGCTGTGTGCGGGTCTGATGGACAGAAAGGTCTCCCAGGAGAGAACCTCAGTTAACAGAAGTGGAAGCTGAGCTGGGTGTGGTCAGGTGGCAGCAAAAGGGGCTGTGAGACACTCACAGAAATAAAAACGGGCTGCCTGTGACAATACCCAGGGTCAGGAAAGTGTTTTTCTTCCTGCTTATCTCCCAGTTAATGTGGCCACGAGACAGGTGCCCATGAAGCATTGCCAAAGACACCAAGTGCAGTTCTGTCAGCACTTCTGTTTGCACAGGTGAGTGCAAGCAAATCCTTCTTTTCTTGCTGGGCCCTGTTTTGTGCTCACTCCTCACACGTGGGGTCAGGGCCAGAGGAAGAGAATTCCCTGGCTCCTTTTACCTTTCCTCAGCACCAGGAGTTGCTTTGCTCCTGCTTTGTTCCCTGAACTCATTTACAGAGTGGCAGAAGGGAGGAGAACAAAACCAGCCTGGTGTTTTTTAACGTTTAGCAGCCGGTGCCCTTTGACTTCCTTCCCCAGTCCCACTGTGACTTTTCCCCAATCCAATTTATCTTTAACGAAGTTTGAAATTAAATTAGGGATAATGAACTAATTAAATTGAACTGGCACACGATTCTACCACCTTCCCCCACCTGACTTCTCCCACTTGCCTTTGTCTGCAGCATGGCTCCATGCAATTCTTCATTATCTGGGTTACATCCTTCCCTCTCAGTTTTATTTCCAAGAGCTTGATTAAAGGGGATGTCAGCAATCTATCCATTTCAGACAGCCTGGCAGATTACCTTTAAACAGGCTTTATTTGATTGAATTAGGGAGCTTTCATTTCTGCCATGACTTTAACTCAACCCTTCTCCATCCCTCCACATCCAATTCCATCTTTTCTTCTATTTGCAGAACATCTCTTTGGGTAGCAGGAGGTGTGAGGCAGCTGACCATGTCCTGTGCTTTTAATCATGTTGGAATAATGAGTTCTCACTGGTCTGAAAGTGAAAAACTCCTCAGTGACCTGAGGATTTCTCTGCTATAGTTTTTGGGAAATCTGAAGATTTTACAGGTGAGAGTTGTATGGGCAGTGGTTTTCTCTGCTTGGCCAAGCTCATGGCAAACACATATTTGCACCTATGGATTGCATTCACCTGTGTTTTCCTGGCTGGGAAAAGCCCCTGCTGCTCAAAACTCATGAAATTTTGGGTTGCTACTACCCTGGGCCTCCTCATCTGTTGGTTTTGAAGTCTGGGTTGCAGCACAGGCTGATGGCCAGGAAGAAGCAGCTCTGTTGAGTGACAGCATCACTGTCACGCTGTGGAGCAGCCAGTGCAGAGGGAGTGGGTGTTGGGGGACAGAAAATACACCAGGAACCAAAAAAAGAAGTATTTCCTCCTGGTGTTGGGAGCCTCTCATCCTCTCCTCCCCTGGCTCTGAACTCCCTACTCAGGGTATTCAAGCTGTTTTTCCACTTCCAAGTACAGCCTTGATTTTGGGTATCTCTGGGCAGGTTCTTGCCCTGTTTGATGCTTTCTCTGTGAGGGATTTCATGGATGATCCCTGTCCTGAGTAAAGAACAAGCATTGATGTGTCAGGGATGAGCAGGAACCAGTGCTCCTGAGCTTGGGCTTCTGTGAGGACAAAACTGAGGGCAAGTGGGACAGAGGGACTCGCCCCTGGGTTCAGGAAATAAAAAGATTGAACTGAAATTCCCAAAATACAGAGCAAGGACCTTTGGTGAGGGATGCATTCAGACACATGCAAGTATTAATTATGCAGAAAACTTGCTCAGAACTTTGCATTCCTTCTCACAGCATGCTTTTCTCTTGCCCTGCTGCCTCTGGTACGTACCTGCTCCGTGTTCCTATAGAACCTCTCACCATCAATCATCCCAAAACTTTCCCTCCTTGTTGTTTTCTCTCCCAAATCCTCCTCTCCACCTTTTGGAATCAAGGCAGGACTGATATCCTCATTTAAAAATGGGAAACTAATAAGGAGACACCTCTTTTGCTTTATTTCTCCTGCAATTTGGAAATGGGAGTCTGCACCCTGGTCACTGATTTGTTGTGATCTTGATCCAAGTCTGATGGTTTCCAGCTATTCTTGCTGCAACAGGGACAAGAAATTCCCAAACAAAACCGAGGGCCGGAGTGTGGGGAGATGAAGGGGGAGGAAATAATTAAAAAAGCATAAAAAAAAATTAAATTGCCCTGATCTGTGGTGTGTCTGAGCAGGGAGATTACACCTTCAAAGCGCCATATGACTGGCTTTATTTTTACTTCAGAGAGACTGGGAGGATTTCCAAATTTGGATTTGGAGGATTACTGTCCTTTTGCTGACAATAAAATTCCCCACCCTGGGGAGGACGAGGCGAGACCTCCCAAGATGGATTAGGGAGCTCTTGCCTTGTTTGGAACAGTGGGAGCAGCCCAAGAATCTGTTGGGAACGGGAGGCGAAGGCACGAGGGAGAGCGGCTGCTTTCAGCCGCCCCTTCCTCAGGGCTGGAATTCTCATCCCAGAGAGGATGCAGGAGGCTGGGAGTGCCTGGGAGTCCAGCGACCAACAGCCCCCCACAAGCAAAAGGAGAAAAGGAAAAACCAAACCCATCCAAAACTTACTGTCCACTCTCGCTCGTTACGTCTACGAAGACCTTGATCCTCATTCTGGGAGCAGGAGTGGGTGAGACACCGCAAGAGAGAGAGGTTACGGACGTGCTCCGGCCCGGGGCTGCTGCAGACACTCACCTAGGAGGGCTTTTGCTACGGCAGGGGAGCTGCAGGGCTGCTGCCAGCACGGGAAAACCAGGGAGCACAGGGATGGAGGCAAACCGGAGCAGCCCCTGCACGCCTTGCACCCAGGTGTGTGCGCTGCACCCTCACCCACAGAGCTCCTCCTCCCAGGGAGATGCTCAACAGCACTGTGCAGAGGGGCTTCATAAAAACGCCTTTTTCCTCCTGCTTATCCTCCTCTCCTTCCTTGCTTCCCAGTGATCCGAAGTCCTTCATCTTCTCCAAGCTGTCCCTCTCTGTCCCCAAGCTGCTGCTCCTCTTGAGCCTCCTTTGATCTAACTGGAGTGACCAGGAGGGATTCAAGGACCTCCAAAGCCCATCTCCATTTGCTGTCTGCATTTTCTCCTCTCCCTTCCCTTCCCTTAAACCCACAGATCCTTCCTGCTGCTGCAAAGGCAGCAAAATAAAGGGGAAGGAGCAAGGCAGAACCTGGAGTCACCACAGGAGTGAGGGACAGCTGGAGCCAAGGAGAGGGGCACCAGTGGCATTTCCTTGGCTGAAAAGTCTTGGAATCATCCAGCAAAGGTGGGAAAGGAGACATGTCTCCCTTCCAGGGACCTGGTGGCTTTAATAACTGAGAAAAAAGCTGTGATTTATGGGGCAAAGGAACATAGGAAGAGCTGAAGTCACCCCAGTTTTAGTGTTTTTCCATGAAAAAAAAAATCATCATTCAGAGGGTTACTGGAGATGGTCCAGAACAACCAACTGAGCCCTAATCACTCCCTGCCACAGGACCTGAGCTTGAAAGAGTTTGAAAAAGTCAGGAGAACAGGGCTCAGTCTATGTCTAGTTTTGGGAAGGAGAACACCAAGGAAAGGAATCTCTCCCTCTCTCCCAAGCGTCCAAACTTGCCACCTGCACCAGCCTCACGCCACGGCAGCCCTGCCATTGTCACATGCACAGCCCCTGTCTGCCTGGCTCTTATCTTTCAGCTCCAGGAACCTTGAGGTGTTCCCATATTCTCTCACATCCTCTCCCACCTTTTTCTTTCACACATGCACATATGCTCCATCTTCTCTAGACTTTCTTCCACATGAACACAAGCCCTTCTTTTTTTTTTTTCTTTTTTTTTTTTTCCCTCTTTAATTTTCCCTTCAATCATTCCCTTTCCCTCCCCTCCTCGTCCTGGCCTGGAAAAGCCCTCTTAGCATCTCTGACTTCTGATTCCTCACAGGTGCTGCAGAAATTCCCTGAACCACAGCAGGAACTCCAAACCCACCTGGAACAGGGGGACAAAACCCCTGCTCTGCCACGAAGCCATGAGCCCTCTCCCCCTGTCCCACATGCCTGGCTGCAGGAAGCAAAGGGAAACACAGCAAAAAGAGCATGCAGAGAGGCAAGGCAAAGGCAGCACCCCCAAAAACCAGGGCAGCAGAGAGACAGAGAGAGAGACAGAGAGAGAGAGAGAGCAGGCAGGGAGGGACGGACGGGACGCGGAGGGAGCGCTCCACAGCCAGGGAGGAATCCAGGGATGGGAGGGAGCAGTGCCTGGGAGGGGAGCAGTGGGGAAGGCAGAGTGCTGTGTGTACCTGGAGGCCAGGACCTGAGGGGAAAGGGCCTAGAGTGACATGCGCTAGCCTAAGCTGGGCTGGATGCTCGCATACTCGACTAGGTCACCGCCAGCGGGGATGGAGCTCCGAGGGCTGGGTGAGGCGGCCAGAGCCGACGTGTCCAGCTCTGCATACTGGACATCACAGTCCTTGTTGCCAGGGTTCTGGAGAGAAGAGAGCAGCAAGGCGGTGGGGGACACGAGGGACGAGGCGGGTGGGGAGTGAGGGCAGAGGGGCCGTGCAGATGGTGAGGGGTGAGACAGGACACGGGGCAGGGGGGTGGTGAAGGGGGAGAAAGAAGAAAAGGGTGAGGAGGGAGGGGAGGAGGAAGAAAAAACAGTTAAAAAGAAAGAGGTAGGGAGGTAATGAATAATCAGTCAGGTAAAATCCCAAATCAAAGCAGAAGTCCCCAGAGGTGCTGCTGCTCCCCCAAATGCAGAGCCGAGTGACCCAGCCACTGTCCCTTCCACTGGGGCTGCTCCCAGCAGCATCTTGCTGCTCTGATCTTCCACTGGACCCCTCTGGGATCAGCATTTTCTTTAGCTTAGCTCACTGATCCTTCCTTGGATCAGGGAATTCAAACCTTTTCATGCACCGGAGCTGTCTGTTCTAACCCAAGAATTTGGGACTCATTGCAAACTCAGGCTTAGGGAACACGAGTGAAAGTCATTGCTTTGAAGCTTGGATTTTGGGAAGGAAATACCCAGAGGGAATGGCTTTAAAGCCAAAACTCCAGAGGTGTGGCCAAGGGGGAATGACACCGTTGTTCTGCCCCAGTGTGGGGACTGTGGAGTTCTGATGCGCCTCGTTTAACACAAGGCTTGGCTGCACAGCTCGGCACTGCAGATTAACTCTGCAGCACGATTTTGTCATTGTAACACGGTCTGAGAGAGGCTAAAAGCATCCTCCTTTGGCATGGAAATATTTATGGGTATTCCTCCACTAAGCAGGCTTATCAGCAAGGACTGCATGAATGGAATATTATCCAATTTGTCAGATCATTCCTACCCAGACTATCTTTCATGCAGGTGATAATGGGAGAAGCCTGGAAGGCAGGACAGCCCAGAGAGCTCGTGGCTCTATGGGAAATGTGAAACTCCAGGAGGAGCCTTGGTGCCAGCAACCACGGTGTGAGGGGGATCCTGCTTTCTTGCCCTGTGGAGTTTCTTTAATCCTCACTTTTGGGGCTGGTTTCAGTGCCAGTGTTAGCCAGGCATCTGCAGAGCCTCTCTGAGAGGAGAGAGTTGTCTCTTCCAAACAAAACAGCTTTTCAGTCTCTTTCCCCTTTCCAAAATGGCTGCACAGCATTGCGACTGTGCAAAAGGTGTTTGATTTGAAAGTGTTCCTCTCCTCTCTGTTTGGAAGTGTCCTCAGCCCCCTGCCAGCTGTGGCTGAGCCGTTTTTAGACGTTTATAGCCCTGGAACGAGCTGGTTGAGTGCCTGTTGCTGGAAGGGGTTGTTCACTCAATGATTATCTCTGCCTGCTGCTGCACCAGCCTGTGCCAGGGCTTGGCTCCCTGATCCTGCCCCTCAGCCACAGGGATGGGGGACATGATGGGGAACAGGGCTGCAGCAGCATTTCAGTGCTCAGCAAAGCTGGGGCTGGAGGAGCAGAGGGCTGGAGGTCACCTCTGTCCTGCCCTCGGTGGCCAGATGGCAGTGGCCGAGTTGTTGGTGTGAAAGCTGCACATCCGACGGAGCCTCTGCTTCGTGTCTGGACCCAGAGTTTGGACATTTAGGGAGAATTATCAATGCCAACTCCAGTCTCATGCCTAAATCTAGGCCTTGAAGAGCTCTTTCTCCCTGAATTTTGTGTCTCAGTACTTCCCCCCTGCTCCTGGAGGAAGCCAGACCAAGTTTTACCACCTCATTCCTATCCTGCCTACTTTGCCTCGCTCCTCTCCTGCTTCCTTCCCACAGGAGGTGTTTTCTCCATGGATTTCCCTTGCTTTCTCCCACTCCTGGGCTTACTCCTGCTCCTTGCTGCCTGTTTGGAGCAGAATTTATTACAATATCAATAATGTGCCTTGTATACAAGGCCCAGCACTGCCTCACGCAAGCGCTTTGTGTAAATCATCACCATTGGCACCCCGGTAATTGCCCTGCAAACCCAGAGAAATTATTTTGCTGTCTGCAGCAATGAAACTTTCCCTTCTACCAGGGCAAATGGGCCCTGCTGACATGGACACTAATCACAGCCCTGCTCCTACACTCCTGCCTCCACCTCGCTCTGGCTGCTGCTGCCTCTCACACGAGCACGGAGCATCCACCTGACAAAAAAGCACTGCCAGGGCACTCCTGCCTTCACCCACACACCTGAAACACACTCTGCATCCCCTTCCCGCTTTGATATCCTCACTGTTACCCTGAAATTGCTCAGAGAAAAACACTGCAGGCAGCCCCCACACCCCTACACCCACCCCTGCAGCCTCAAGTGTCCACGCCACTGTCCTTGGGCATTTCGGGGCTGTCAGCTCTGTGTTGGCTTTCCCACAGCCTGCAACACCTAAAAATACATATTTGAATGAAAATACATATTCATTCACAGCTCTGCTCCCTCCTGCACGTATCCTGACCCTGCAGACATGCCCCAGCCTCTCCCCTTGTCCTGGTCCCCTGCCAGCACATGTCCCTGCACACCCTCTTGGATGTCCTCCTCCACCTGCCTCTTTTATTTTCTGCTGGCTCCTCTCCCATTCCCCCCTCCCTCACTCTTTGCCATCTCTAATCACTCCCTGACTCCCATTCTAGTGCTGTGAAATCATCAACCCCAGGCAGTGGCTTTCCTGCTGCTTCCTGATAAATCTGGTTTATCCCAAATTACGAGGTTTTGCACAATTCATTTAAAGCCGAATGCACCCGCCCCGTCTTCCTGCACAATCCCTTCCACTCTCATCTTCTTCACTCCCCTCCCAAGCCAAATCTGCCGATGAAGCACAGGCAGAACAAGAATATCCTGCCTTTCTGCTGTGCCTTTCCCTCTCAAGGATCCCAGAACCGTGGATACCCCGCAGCAGCTGCCTGTGTCTGGAGCACGGTGGCAGCAGGGCTGTGCCAAAGCGAGGCTGGCAGGGACCAGGGATGTGCCTCCCTCCTCATCCTCCCTCTGGCCCAGCCCTCAGGTGAAGGATTGGGCAAATCTTGCTCCATCCCTTGGTGGCTTTGACAGCCACTGCTGTTCCCTGGGGGTCCCCACTGCTCAGAATCCCAGTGTGACATGAAAAAGAGGCTTCTGCAGTGCTTCAGGGGTGCAAAAACAGTGATGCAAGTCACTTTTTTCCCTGCAGGGAGGAAGGCAAAGCTTGTTGTTTGCAAAGGGTGGCCGGACAACCCACCCCACCCCTGGCCTGGCTGCAGCAGCACGTCCTGGGAAGAATCCAGCAAAATCAGCTCTCCTTGGCAGCCAAGGACACCCTTCTCTGCCTTGACAGTCCCAAACTCCAGCAGCCAGCTGCCTGCCCAAAGGATGCAGCGATTTAGCAAGGAATGGGAGCAGGCTGCATCCTGCTGCTGGGGCAGGGAGCCAGAGCACGGCGCAGGTACGTGCTGGCTGAGCCCGGCGCCGCTCCCCGGCGCTGCCAGGAAAGCTGACCAGGGACAGGGCTCAGCCACAGCTGTGCCAGGCCCGTGCCAAGAGCTGTGGCAGCAGCTGGAGTCCCCCAGACACCCACGTCCTTGCTGCAGAGCCAGCCCTTCATGGGCCAAGTGAAAGGAGAGCTCCACAGTCCATCACCTCCGGGCTGAATCCACGGGCGGGGAGTGGCCGGTGCCAGGCGTGGGACATGGAAATGCATCTTCTCCGGCCAGGACTGAGAGCAGCAAACTCTGTTCCCATGGTTACAGAGCAGCAGCCCATCAGGCCCCATCTCACATCACTAACTCTGCCACTTAATTAACTGACTGCTCGTTATTTCCCTAAATGAGCTCCTCCATCCTCTTGCTTGCCTGAAATACAGCTTTCAGATGTTTTTCAAGCAGTGGTCTCACTCCAACATCCTGTGTTTCATTTAAAACTCAGCAAGGATTAGAAAGAGCTGGGGACCAGCCTCAGGACTGAGGGAGGGCTCCAAGGGGAAGTTTTCCTTTAGGGATGAAGTAAATAGGATCACATCCACCTGGCTCAGCACAGAACTGTGGCTTTTGATTTCCAACGCCCTTGGCGTCTGCCTCGCTTCAGACTTGTGCCAGCTAAAGGTCACTGGGCCCTGTCCTTCCATTATCTGCACAGGAACACACATGGCAGGGTCACAGTGGGATGAACTGGGTTATAATTAGTGGTGTTCATAAAAATTACTCCAGTCTGGGCTGATATTTACACTCCTTTCTCCAGCCAGGGAGTTCACTCTGCTGGAGCACCGGGCTGGGCGTGCAGTGCTCTGCCTCCTCATGAGGAGGAGTTTGGGAGAGACCTGAAGGATTTACACTGGGATATCTTGTCTCCTATGGATGAAAATCCAGAGCATCCCCATGCCATGGGGTGAGGGAGGGAAGGGATGCTGTCCAAGGCCTGGGAGGAGGATGGTTTTCTGTTTTCTCATCAAAACCCCACTCTAATCTTACCTGTTTGCTGTTCCCTCCGCCTCTGCATCTAACATTTCCTCACTCCTTGCAAAGCAGCCTTTCCCATGTGACTGCCAGCATCTCCTCCTGACCCTTAATCTCTCCCCGCTGCTGCTGCCTCACATTAACATCTCCTCATCTGAGGCTGAACAAATCCACACACCAGAAAAAAGGGGGAAAAAA
Source organism: Anthoscopus minutus (assembly GCA_013399455.1). Lineage (NCBI taxonomy): Eukaryota > Metazoa > Chordata > Aves > Passeriformes > Paridae > Anthoscopus > Anthoscopus minutus. The sequence goes on along the minus strand of VWYI01043640.1, from coordinate 13,958 downwards.
AAGGGTTTAAAGAACTTGTTGTTGTCAAGCGAGAGTCAAACGCTGGCACGCTCTGCCCTGCAGATATTTGCTTTGTAAAGCTCTCACTGCTGCTTTTCTCAGCTCAACAGGGGCTCCTGGCAGGAGGTGAGGAGTGGCCAGGGTGGGGTAGGTGCACTGCAGGGAGAGAATTTGGGGTGGGCAGGGCATTCTACCCATCAAGGCACAGCTCTGGGGCCTGTGGACAGCTGGATTAGGGCGAGCTGAGATCAGAGTGTGGAGGCTGCTTTCCTCCAGGATGGGATAAACCCGGCCTGTGGGGATCTTGTTTTTTCCAGGGTGAGAGGTCCTGTGTGCCAGGTGAGGCTGGGCCGAGGTGCCAGGCAGTGCCACTGTCACCCTGGGCTCCTTACCAGTTTGTCACTGTAGGGAGAGGGCTCAGGGGCTGCCATGTCATAGTAGGGAGTCTGCAGAGGGAACTTCTGGATCTCCTCCTCGTGTTTCATGTTGTCCAAGTGAACAACCTGGAGCAGAGGGGGGAGAAGAGAGAAGAGCAAGGGTGATCCTCTGGCACAGCTTGGGGTAAGCTCTGCTTCCAGTGACACCACAAGCAAACACCAGCTCCTTCAGACTTCAATATCCACCCAAGGGACAGAGCAGAATCCAAATGACAGCTTTTAATCAGTGCCAGGCTCTGGGAGTTCTGGGGGGACAAGTCACAGAGCCATAGAATCATACAGTCATAGAACAGTTTGGGTTGGAAAGGACCTTAAAGAAAATTTAGTTTGAACCTCCCACTAGACCACGTTGTTCAGAGCCATCCTGGCCTTGAAAAAAAACCCCTTATTTTCTACCCCTCAGACTCAAGCCAGGGACTTATTTGTTCTTGCAACCCCCATTTCCCAAAATCCAGGCACTGTGGACACTGCTTGGAATCTCTTTTCCCTGCCAGAGGCAGGAATTTGCAGGTTTTTACCTGGATGTCTTCTGGAGTCAGGTGGCTTTTCATGTCCTGTTTCCTCTTTGGTGGAGGGGCAGGTTTGTGGGATGGAGGGAGGTCAATCCTGCAGGGAAAGAAGAGGCTGCTGAGTAGAAAGCAGGAGAAAAGGCTCTGCTACTTTGATGTGCCCAAGGATTTGATTGTGTTTGTCACCAGATTGCCAATACAATCACCAAGATTATCCTCAGAAACTCCCCTCTGCCCTTTGTCTCACCCCAATTAGAATCGTTAATGGAAATAAACTCCCTCCTAGCATTCTGTGCCTATTCCAGGCAGATCCCCATGTCAGATCCCGGGGCTGCAGCTGGGATACCTGCCTGGGAATGGCTGTAGGTCATCCCTGGAGGTGGTTTCTGTTTGGGCTGTGAGTCACCACTTCCACCAGAAAGTTCTAAGGATGTAATGCCAGCCCCAGCCTGGCAGTTTCTCTGGGATGGTTGCCCTGCCACAGCTTCCCAGGAAGAATTTGAATCCTCCTCATGGACATGCTCTGCCAGGCAGGGACATTTATCCCTGACCCTTGCCAAGGATCAGCTTTTACCCCAGAGCATAGGGATTGGCAGCCACGATAATCCCAGCCTAGAGAATGTCTCTGCACATTCTGTTCACATGCACAGATGTGTCTAATCCTTTTACAAAACTTATTAAAACTCTGATCCACTAATTAGCCGGCTCCCCCCTCCCTTCCCTCCGTGCAGGCTCCACCAGATCTGACGGAGATGAGCTCCTTCCCTTGGATTCCAGCGTGGGACTGGAATGTGCTGGTGGCAGGGAGGGCAGAACAGGTCCCCGGGGCTCTGTAAAACATTGACTTCATGGCTCCATAGAAAAGAAACGCTATTACCTTCGGGATCAGCCTCCACAATAGAGGCAGCACCTCTGCAGAGCTGGGCAAGGCTGTTTTTCTATTCCCAGCTAAAGTGGCTCTTCCCTGAGCCTGGTGGAGGGCCATTGTGGGAAGTGGATTGTCAGAATGCATCTCCATCACAGCCCCGCTGCTGTTGATGCAATTTCACCTTGTGGTGCTGGGTTTGTTTTTATTTTTTGTTTGTGTGCCTTTCTGCCTCTCCTGCCGCTTCCCCCTCTCCCCTCCCCTGCCTCTCCCGCTATCCTCCAGTGCCCTCTCTCAAACGGGATTAAATGGAGCACAGAATGTGCCCAGGGTTTAACAACAATGAGGTGGGGAGTGGCTGAACATGGGAGCAACCTCTGGGTGCTGGGCTTTCCGTGCCTCCCCTGCGAGCTGGGGAGGGAGGGCGGGACGGGGTGAAGGGCTGGTGGCAAGATAGAGCTGTTCAGCAGAGCCCAAATGCTCCTGAAGAGGTTCCTGCTGCATAAAGCAACTCCCACACCACTCGGTTCCCTGCCTGGGATCTCTGCTGCCCTGTGCTGGGCAGAGCAAAGCAAGTCCCTGCCCTGTGGTGGCCTCTGTCCATGCTGTTGGCAGAGTTTATGTCACCTGTAGGTCCAAAACTGCAATGCTGGTGGGTGTGAAACCTTTCCAGACTCTTCGGGAGGCATTCAGAGGCGCTCAGGGTCTACCAGAAACCCCTCTCTGATGGCAGGATGGGATTCAGTCTCATTCAGGAGCCTGAAGCCATTGAGAAAGGAGGAATGGGATCCTTCTACCCAGAGGGGGACAGTGGTGCTGAGTCTGTGCCCCAAGAATGTGCCGGAGCAAACCCAGCACCTGGGGGAACATCCCTGTGCTCCAGCTTCCACTTCAAACTCGTGCTAAGAGCTCAGAAACAAGAGAGAGCAGAATGGGAAGCACCAGGGAGCCCCAAGGAAGGGAAGTGGATCAGAGGAACGAGCCAGAAACATCAGGAAAACATTTTTCTGCCAAGGTGTGCAGGGAGAGGCAGGGCCAAGGGCGCTGTCCCCGTCCCCACAGCAGCTGCAGCCAGGGCAGAGATTCTGTGGGCAGGGATTCTGTGGGAAGTGATGGTGTGGGCAGAGATTCTGTGGGCAGATTCTGTTGGCAGAGATGCTGTGGGTAGTGATGCTGTGGGCCATGGTTCCGTGGGTAGGGATTCTGTGGGGAGTGATGCTGTGGGCAGAGATGCTGTGGGCAGGAATTCCATGGGCAGGGATTCTGAGAGCAGAGATTCTGAGGGCAGTGGTTCTGTGGGCAGAGATGCTGTGGGCTGTGGTTCTGTGGGCTGTGGTTCTGTGGGCAGATTCCGTGGGCAGGGATTCTGTGGGCAGAGATGCTGTGGGCTGTGGTTCTGTGGGCAGAGATGCTGTGGGCTGTGGTTCTGTGGGCTGTGGTTCTGTGGGCAGATTCCGTGGGCAGGGATTCTGAGGGCAGGGATTCCGTGGGCCGTGGTTCTGCTACTCACAGGTCGTTGTCCGTGGCTGCGCGGTGCTTCTGCTGCCGCCTGTAGATGATGATGACGGTGATGGCCACGCCGATGATGAAGACGGCGGCGATGACGCCTCCCACGATCCCAATGATGCCTCCGGGGGCACTCTGAGGTAGTGGCTTGTCTGCAAAACACAGGGAAGAGGGTTAGAACACCAAAAATGCAGCTGGTGCATTTTTGCACCAGCCAACCACCCAATCCTGGGATTCCAGGAGTGAAGGTGAGGATGAATTCCGAGGCTTTCCCAAGTAGCTCCACGGAGGGAGCCAGATTGAAATGCTCAGAGCTCAAGGGGAACAGAAATTGTGGCTACAGAAGTGTCTCCAAGAGTTAAACACTCCCTCACTCTGCTCTGCAATTTCATCTTCAGGTGTTTATTCCTGGATCCGCTTTTCTGCCTTTGTTCAGGCCTCAAAGGAAGAAGGCTTTAGGGAATAAAGGTGCTTCCAAGCATTCATGTGGACCTGCTGCTTGATACTGTTGAAGTATTTTGAAAGCCTTCTGCTGGGCTTTGTCACAGCTCCCTCACTGAATTCCTGGTGCTGCTGGAACGTTCTTAAAGCCAGCAAAGGAGCAACGCTCAGTTGATTGAGGTGGAGCGGAGATTTGTGCACCCCAAACCATTCCAGAAAAGGTGCCCTGAGTGCAGGATTTAGGGGCAGGAGGGAGACAGACCCAGTCTTGCATTTCATCCCCTGCTCTGTGACCTGGGCCAGCTCCTTGGTGACAAACACGGGCCTCATCCAAAGGAAACCCATCCCGATGGGAAAGCGCTTTGAAACCTGCGATAAAAGGATTTAATTTGCTCTACCTTCCAACCTAATTAAACTTGAAAACTAGCTAATTGGTGCTTTGTACTTACAACTCTGGCAGTGATGAAAGGAGGAGATAATTGGGATGGAGGAAGAAGGAGGAGGAGGAGGGGGAGGAAAAGATATTCAGGGGATGGGAGCAAGACGGGGATGAGGGAACAAGGGGCTTTGCAGAACTTGTCTGTCACATCTAATTTTTGTACTTTTCTTAATGTCCTGGCTACTGGCTGCTCTTGGAGACCAGACTGGGCTAATGGATCTTATTTTACAACAATTTTGGCTTTGGGTACCAGTATCTCCCCTAAACTACCCATCCCCAAGGCCTTGGAATTAAGCCCATTTTCCATGTGCAAAGTAATAAAACGAAATGTATGTGGCTATAAAACATCTGCACACATTCCCAAACCACACAGGACGATGAATCCAGGACTTTTCAGGGTGAAAAACCTGCCTTTTACTCCCACTTCACCTCCATGGATCCAGCACTTGCTTATCCCAAAACCCCACGTGCCAGGTGCAGTTGCAAAAGGGCTGTGCTGGATCATTTCCAAGAGAGTATTCCCAGATCTCCCTTGCCAAACAGCCTTCCCCAGCTCTCAGATTTGCTGCTGTCATCCAGGAGTGAACTGAGGTGTGCAAACATCTCCCTGGGAACACCTCCTGCTCTGGCTGATCCCAAATTTCACAAAGCACTTGAGCTCCCAGCCCCACGCTGAGGAGCTCACCCTGGGAATTGCTGTGACACCAATGCCCCATTCCCCTTCCCCCAAAATCCTGCTTTTCTCCTGCCAAGCTTTGACACCCTGGAGCATCCATCAGTCAGCATCCCACCTCCCCTGCTCCCTAATGAAGAGCTCCAAGCTGTGTGTCATTGGTGGCAGCCACTTTTCTTCCTCTCCCCTCCTCCATAAGCCACAGCACCTTGTAAATAATATTTGTGCCTCCAGACAGCTCTCTCACAGCCGACATCTCGCCATCCAAACCCCCTCCCGGCCCAGCATTCGGGATTGTGGCTGTAAAGAACGTCCCAGTCACTTTGGCTGGGGCATTTCTGTGATGAATTGGCCGCTGATGGCTCTGGGGATGGCAGGGAGGGAGCGGAGAACATCAGCCTCCTGCTGCCGCTGTAAATCAGGGGTGTGTTCTGGGAGGAAGAGGGTGGAAGGAGAAGGAGGGAAATAAAGAAATAAAATGGATCTCCAGGAGCTCAGGTGAGGCTGGGTAATAGCAGGAAAGGGGCTGAGAAAATTTAGAGAGCGGGGTGGAAACAGAGCAGAAGAGGGAGAGGTGAATACAGGGCAGTGGGTGCAGGCAGTAAGGGGAGGAAGGGAGTGAAAGAATGAAGGAGCACAAGGAGAACTGCAGATATTTGGGGTGTTTTATGAGAATCCCTCCTCCTTTCCAGGCTCTCTGTAGGAACATCCCGGTGTCAGAGCCCATCCCAGGGCTGTGTGGCCTTGTAGGGACAAGCACCAAACTGTGGCACAGCCCTGTGGCAGTGAACCCTGCCCCTACACGTGCAGCTCTCCTTGCTGAGGGCAGTCTGGGCCACCCAAAAGTGTTGGTCAGGGCTTTGCAGGGGGCCAGGCTGGGACGTGTCAGAGGTGACAGCGCTAATTGCTGGCAAGAAGAGGAAACCCCAGGAGGTGAGGAAGATAAATGAGAGAAGAAGGTCCTGAGAGAGCTGGAAAGTGCTAAGGATAGAAGAAAATAAGAGTTAGAGAGAAACCTTCCTTCCTTTATGCTTGCTCTTCCTTCTTACATTTTCTTTTCCCTTTTAAATCTATATAAATCTTATAAATCTATATTTCATCTATATCCACTGTTTATTTCCCCCTGGGAAAGTTGGTATGGTTTGGAGGGCACCACCAGGGCTTTTCTGGAGGAGAGGGTGGCTGCAGAAAGAGGCAAGTCAAAGAGGAGAACACCAGAAAAGCCTCCAGAGATGCCCAGAAATGCCAGATGAGGATTCAGTTCCACTGACAGGGCTTTTGGGCAGCCCTGGGAAGATGTTTGCAAGGCTTGTGAATCAGGATCAGAATAAATTGGCAGGACAGCTCAGGGGCCTCCAGACAGGAGTGGGAAAAGGCTTTGCCAATTAAGAATGCAAACCCCTGCGCTCTGTGTCACGCTTGAATAATTTAAAACTCTCCAAAAAAATCCCAAACCAAAAAAAAAAAAAAAAAAAAAAAAAGTTTGTGTGAAGCAGTTGGCAGTGAGGCAGGTACCAGAGAACCCAGAGGGGCTCCACAAACAGCTCAGCCTTATCTGGATGTCTGAGGGCTGCTGGGAAACTCCTCGTTCCTGCTGGAAGCTGAATTAATTCACAGTATTACAATTAAGGAGAAAAGAAGGGCGTCCCACCCCCAGTCTCTTTCAGAGCTGTTTTGTTCATTACTTTGTTCTCCCACGGCTCTTCTGGAGATGGAGGCAGGCTCAGGAAAGGGAGGGAAGTGGTTATCTCTCCATAAAGCCCCATTCCCAGTCACCTGATGGCGTGTGCGTGCCTTTCCCGAGGGAGCCACCAGCAGAAGAAGATCTTTGCACCAACCACACCAATTTAAAGGTTCTGCGAGGTGCTGATACCGCGATTCAGCAGCCCCAGAGCTCAGCTAAACCTCATCCAACCCTGCCGGGGCTCCCAGCCCGCAGAGGAGCGAGGGATGCTGGCTGCACGGCAACGAGCGGATGCGCCAGGCTCGCTCCCAGCACCGAGCTCATGGCTCTGCCTGTGACAAACCCTTTGTCCCAACAGCCCCGACAGCCTCGGGGCTGCTGCCCCTGTCTGGGACTTGCTGTCAAGAGCCAGGCCAGTGTTTCCCAGCGAGGGACGAAGGGACAGAGGCGGTGGTGACACGGTGCCGGAGCAGCAGGCGATGACCAGCGAGGCGCGGCGGGACAAGCGGCGTGCAGGAGAGCAGGGAAGATGCTCCCCAAGGCAGAGCGCAGCCAGGCAGAGCTGGATCCACTGGAGGGCATCCAGGGAAGGCTGTGGCAGAGCAGGAGTGACCCACGGGCTCTTGGTGTGGAGGGACTGATGTGCAGGAATTTGTGAAAGGAGATGGGCGCCTGTCACACTTTTGGAAGTGAGGTCTCTTTCCTCAGAGCTGCTGGAGTGGCTGGGACATTTGCTGGGACATTTGCTGGGACATTTGCTGGGACATTTGGATCATGAAGCAGCCTGGCTGTTTATGGGATCAGGACCTGAGAGTAGGATATGCTGCATCCTCACCAAAGGGCTGGGCCTGGCTGGGCCTGGCTTTGTAAAGCTGGGCTCCCCCCGCTGGTTCTGCACTTTGCTCACCCACAGTGACAGCCTGAGCAGGTGGGGAGGAGCAGAGCTGTGGGGTCTGGGCAGGCAGGAATTCTTCCTCTGGGGGAGATGACTGGGTCTCACACTGGTATTTTTTCTGTTCTGCCTGCCCTGAATTCAGCTGCCCCAAGGAGAGCCTGAGACCCATCTCATTGCTGAGGCACTGCCCTGCATCCCCCAGGTGAATCTGGAAGCTGGGCCAGTCTCAGGGCTGGTTTGCAGCAGCTCTGTGTGGAGTTAATTTGCTCCAATAGAGCTGCACACCCTTCTCCTGCCTCTGCCCCTCCTAAATCCAACCTGATCACTCTTTGCTTCCCAGCAAGCCACTTCTGATAAACCCTCTGCCCCGAGATCTGTCTGCACCCATAACCAAGTCCAAAGCAGGGTTCCCCTTCCATTTATCATCTCCCCACTGTGTGCAAATCCCCACCTGTTTCACGGCTGGCCAAGGCCCTCAGCACGGGGCTGTCTTGCTCACAGCCATGGGAAGGGGTTGGGATCCTTCTCTTCTGTGCTGGCAGCTCTGAAGCTCCTGCAGCAGCCAGCCTTGCTGGATTTAATGTGAGCTCAGTGCTCCAGCCATCCCTGCTCACAGCATTTACAGCAAAGCACCCTGTCCCCAGCCAGTGCCAGCCCAAACTCAGCCTGTGCCCAGCCTGGACTGGCACCATGACCTGCTGGAAGGAGACATTTGCTGGACTCTTCCTGCCTGCTGGTCCTTTGAGCACGACAATGAGCTCAGATGATGCATATTTATAATACACCCCACCTGACACATTCCAGGGAGCCTGAGACAAGTTCACAGAGCTAAATTAAACCGAGTTGAAAAGCTTGGCAGAACAAACACTTCCCGGTTTGGTTCTGAAGGCAGGAGCAGGATTGGCTAATTTGAGACACGCTCCAGCAGAACACACACCCCCAGGCACAAGCTGCTTCCCAGCCTTGTTGTGACGCCTTTTGTTTGCAAAGGGTTAATGGAAAGCTGCTCCCAGGAGAGCCCGAGCTGGTGGAGCTGATCGGGCAAAGGGGAGGATAAACATCAGGGCTTGCAAGCGCTGGGGGTTTTAAAGGGATCTGGAGCCTGAGGGAGGAGAGGTGGGGAGGGTTTCTCTGGGCTGCGTGCACTCAATGAATCCCCTCCAGGGACAGCCAGAGCATGAAAGGGATTAAGGAGGGCAAGACACCAGTGGCACTGGGCTGGAGTGTGTGAGGTTGAAATGCTTCAGCCCTTCATTCCCTGGGTTCAAAACCTTCACAGCCTTTGCTTTGATCCCCTTTGGAGAAGCACAGCAGCTCATTCTGCTCCCACCCGAGCCCCCTCAGACCCTGCTCCAGCTCAGACCCTTCCCTCTCTGCAGGTGGAGGTGACCCGGCTGAGCTGCCCAGTGAAATTCTGTCCCGTGCAAACACAAACCCACGTCCCACATCAACTCATGGTTTGCAGCACTGCTTAACCCCTCGCAGGATCCAGACCCAGCTCTGTCACCAAGTGCTGCTCATCTGGTGGCAGAAAGAGGGGCAGCAGGACCTCAGCTCGGGGAGCAGGAGTGATTTGGTTAGGAAAGGTGGCCGGCAGGGTTTTCTGAGCAGGAAGAATGGCTGGGCTTCACCTGGAGTCAAAAGCATCATGTTAGTAATTCTATTGTGAGTTATGTAACCCCAGCAAACTTCCACACATGCACAGGGGAAGAGTTTTCACCTGGGCAGGGTCTTTTTGATGTGATTTTCAGTATTATAATGAAGATAGCTCAGCTACAGGATGCACAGACCTTGCATGTTTTGCCAAGTTAGCAATGCACACATAGACATCCATCAAGATCCTGATTTAACACATCCTTAAGGCCTGTTAGTTCCAGAAGGTCCTGGAGTAAGGGCTGCTATCTGCTGTCTGTTCCACCGATAGACAACAACGTCTTCATTTACCACATCTCTAAAATTTGTTGGTTCCATGATGTCCTTGGCTGAGGGATGCTGCCTGTTCCCCTGATTATTTCTCCTTTCTGCCTGATTAGGCTTGAAAGCCCACAAAGGTCTGACAGCAGGGAACATCCTGACTTGAGATAATCTTGACCTATTCCACATTTTGCAGCACAGCCAGCTAAAGGTTAAACACCAAAATGAAGGCAGAGCTGCTCTTCTGCCTCCGTCCCCTGATATAAGTCAGATGGAATTTTCAGAGTCGTCACAGCCTCTCCCGTCGGGGTTTTTGTTGATGTAACTCTCACTTACACAATCAGCCACCACAGAGGCGGGTGCCAAGGCATGGCTGCGATCCTGACAATGCCTTATTTTCCTGGAAATCCCCCTCTGCACAGCCTGGGCCCCCAAAATGTGCTGCTCACCTCCCACACAGCTGCTGGTCCCTGCACAGGGGTGCTGGGAGTGCCTTGCTTTGGCTGTGATGGGGGCAAAACCAGAGTCCCCAAGGGTGGTTTGACAAACAAATGCCCTGGCCCCTGTGCATTGTCCTTTCTCTCCCTCCCACAAGTGGAGAGAATCTATCTCATCTATCTGTCTATCTATATATTACCTATCTATCTCTCTATCTATTATCTATCTATCTATCTATTATCTATCTATCTATCTATTATCTATCTATCTATCTATTATCTATCTATCTATCTGTCTGTCAATCAATCTATCAATCTAGTATCTATCTATCCCTCTATATCTATCAATCTATCAATCTATCTATATCTGTCAGTCAATCAATCAATCAGTCTGTCTATCATAAATCAATCGATCAATCAATCAATCTATCTATTATCTATCTATCCATCCATCCATCCATCATTCATCATCCATCATCCATCCATCATCCATCATCATCCATCCATCCATCCATCATCCATCCATCCATCATCATCCATCC